>NDXZ01025999.1:0-17095 GCA_003055125.1 Paykullia maculata | reverse complement strand
ATATACCCTTGTCACCTCTGGTGAAGGGTATAAAAACAAAGAAAATAAGTGCTGACATTGCAACAATTTTAGAAGGGGAGAAACGCATTTAATGGATAAGCCAGAAATAAAACTTAAGTTTTTTAAGAATTTTTTTTACATACATACAGGTTTTAAAAAAACGTTATTTTAAAGGAAGAAGGGCTTTTTAAAATTTTACTTAAATAATGAATTTGTCGAAAATGAAAAAAAAAACAAAAACAAAAAACAAGTAAGAGCGCTATATTCAGCTGTGCCAAATCTTATATACTCTTCACCACGTGTAGGTATGTAATAATAAGTGTATGTTTATATGTATGTATTTACATGTCCGAAAGGTAATTAAAGACTCAGAAAACTTAATTTTTTTATAATAAAAATATTTGTCCATATAGGTTTTTGCGGATTCTGAACCAATTAGTCCAAACTTGTTTTCAAACATGTCTCTAGTTTATCCGAAAGCTGCAAAATATTTTTTTTTTTTGTTAAAAAAGTTGTTTTGTTTTGCTAATATTCCTGTCCGTTTTTTCGGAAATATTGATACTACATACAAATCTAGGTGACATATAGGTGGACATTGCTAAATTAACTTCTCTATCTATTAGCATCCAGAGTATATAGAGTGTTAGACACGTAATTAGAAACGATGTTTTAAGGAAATAAAATTGAAGTGTATCTTCTTTTAAGACCTACATTGTAAATTTTAGGTTCCGTTATTTGACGAGTAGACAATCAACATTGTTGTCGATGCAAAACATGCGGAGTTCAAAGTTTGATTTTAACAAAAATTTTCAATTATTTCTCAAGTAGTTGCTTTTGGCTGGCCACATAATTAGAAACGTTCGGTTTTAACTTTATTTTCTAAGCTATTAGTAAATAAATAATAATAAAGTGGGTGTAATTTGAAAACAATAGATTAACTTGTAATAATTCTGATATGTTTTAGTTTCTAAAATGGAGGAAAAAAATGTCATGCACTCCAAAAATGAGGAAGTTTATTGTGCAGTGTAATCAAAATGAAAAACTATCAATGTCGGCTATCGTACAAAGTTTTTTTTGCTTCAAAAAATTTTTACTTGGTGTAATTCACCTTTAAAATAAAACAAAATAATTTGAAACCAAGCCAGGAAGCATGAGCTTAAAAAAACCACTCATTCATATAGAAATATCCACACGAGCAATAAGAAGGTGCCTACAAGAGTAGGGACTTCGTGGGTGCATTGCACAAAGAGAACCGCATGTCTTCAAAAAAAAATATTAAGAAGCGGTTACTGTTTGCAAGGGAAATGCTTAAAAAAGATTCGCGTTAATTGAAAACAGTTCTCTGGAGCGACAAATTCAAGTTCAACTTGATTCAATCTGACAGAAAAACGTATGTAAGACGTTCTCTTAAGTAAAGTCTTGGGCCTCAGATACACTATGAAAACGGTGAAACACGGTGACGGATCTACTATTGAGTGGTATGTCTTTTCTTGGCGTGGTGTAGGTCCAATTATAGCAATTAAGGAAATAATGGATCAACATCAATATTAAAGTATTTTGGAAAATGTAATGCAATAGAATTCCTTTAAGAATATGCCTGCCCATTACATTATTCAGCATGATAATGACCCAAAGTACACCTCACGGTTAGTAAAGTGTTGTCTGTTGGATCAAAACATTAATGTTGTGGACTGGCCACTCCAAAGTTCTGATCTCAACCCAATTGATAACTTATGGGGAAATGTAAAAAGAGATCTTAAGAACAAAAATCCACGAAATAATGATGAATTGCTTCAGTGGGTGCAGCAAAGTTGGAAAAATATATCCCTGCAGTTACGCTACCGTTTAATACAAATTTTTCCGGAAAGACTAACAAAAGTTGTCAAAAATAAGAATAATCCAGCAAAATATTTAACGATATGTCCATTTTGTTAAACTCTACAAAAATATTTTCAAGTTGTATTGAAATATTATTTTTGTTTCTAATTATGTGACCAACCTAAATTTGCTGTTTTTTTGTTTAGTCAATTTTCTTAAAAATTAATTTTGATGCTGTGAATCTTTTTGTTTAAACCTATTTATGATTTGTTGCTTTACTATTTCTAGCTCTTAGTTTTAATATTGTGAACTAAACTTTTAAAGTACATTTACAAAGTACTTTTATAATTTTTTAATTATAAGGCCACCACTGTATATTTTATGGATTCGCAAATGAATATTGTAGAAATTATAAGCGGAAGAAGAAACCTATAAATATATTCTTGCCACCTGTGGCGAAAGGTATAAAAATGGTGCCAAACCTTATATGTAAATCCTCTACCATTTAAAAAATACTTGTAAAATAGTGTGAGTTAAGTTGTAATAAATTAATTTAATAATTAGATCAAATTATTTTTTTGCATTAATTTGTTGGATTTTTTATCGATTTAAAACACATTTTTTTTATATAAAAATTATCTTATAGTTTTTAGTTAAAAATTTGCGATTAAATTCTATTTTTAAATATTTTAAACTTTAATTTATTTCTTTCCAACAACGTAACAGCAAATAAACTGCAGCCAAGTTCATAGAGTATGAATTGCAACAAAACAAAATTTATTTGTTTGTTTTGCCATTAAACATTTATTTTACAAAAGTTTGTTTTTTAAGAATTTATTCCCCATATTTTTACAACTACCAGCATCTGAAAAGAGGGAGAGAGAGAGAGAGAGAGAGAGAAAAAAATGCTTTAAAGCTAAGGAAACACAAAATATTTGTTATTTTAATTACCCACCATTAAGTTGCGGAAAAATATTCTTTCTTTTGAGTGATTTCTAAAGGGTACTTTGAACTTTGACCCAAATCTTAATCAAGCGGTATTTAACAACAATCCGTAAAACATGCAGACACACATCTTTTATACAAATAAAAGTAACATACATACATATGTATGTATATATGTATAAAAGCATAAATAAATAAAAGTATAAAATATATAGCAAACAGAGAGAAAAAAATCCCACATTAAACAATACAACAAAAGACACATTGTTTTATTCCCCCGCTCCTGCCTTAAATACTCCCGGCATTTTGTAATTTATTCGTTGTTTTTAAGTTTTTCCTTGTTTCGAGATTGAGATTTTACATTATTTTAGTTTTTTTTCGTTGTTGTTGTTGTTGTTACTGTTATGTTGGTTTTGATATTTAAAACCAACTTGAACCCCTTTTTTCAGTTTTCTATTATGTTACTCTTTATAATGTACGAAAAAAATAAGCTTTTCCTGTATATGATTTCCCGTGACTTTTGTTGATTTCATTTTTATTTTTTGTTGTTTGTTTCAAAGCTTGAAAATCCTACTCAAGCGTAGAGCATGAAAGTGTCGTAGATAAAAAAGTTCATGAGGATGCTTAAAAGCAACCTAAAAATTAACTGAATAAATTTTGATAAATTTGGGATAATAAATTAACAATAGATTAACTACAAAATTCTAAAAAATTATTTAAAAACTATTAGGAAAAAATATGGAAATAATCATGTATTTAACATGAACGGCTTAAGACTTTTAAGTAAAGTTTTACCTTAAAAAGGAAGAGTACCTTTCGATTCGCCTCTTACCCACTTTATTTGAAAACTCACTTTAGAGTTTTTCCCTACTTTTGCAAATACTTATATACTTAACATCATTGTCGCATTTGATCATCATGTCAGCAGACGTATTAATCATGTCATGTCAACAAAAACGCATTTAAATAAAATCCAAAGAATGGAAAAATAATGGTAGGAAAGCAAATACATAGTAATAGTTTTATTATTTTGAGGTTGGTATGTAGTTGATATTGCATTCATACAAGTACCAACAACAACACAGCAGTTAAAGATACCATAAATATAAAATCGTACATTTTACACATACGAATAAAAATTGTTTTGTACTGACTTGGTAAAAGTAACTAAGTGGATTTACCATTTAAGGGCAAATTTTTCCTTCTTTTTAATAAAAATTTTTTTTTTTTAAGTAAATTTCTTTCTTCCTTTCCATAGGAATGTTTTATCAAATTTTTTATAACAATATCTTTAATAGAAATTTTGTATTGAAATTATTTTTATAATTCATTTAAAAGATAAAGTTAACTTTTACTTACTTATTCTAGCTTTGAACCCGCTACTTCGTAAGCGCACTTTTCAATATTTATTAAGCCTTCATTCAAGTTCTGTATTTTTGTCTTTTTTTTATAACATTAACAACTTTTATTTGCTTAGATTATTTTATTTGATTTTGTTTTGTGCCATATTTACCTTCATTATACAATTGAGTTCCGTAATCTCATGTCTTTATAAACTGGGTTTATTATTTTTATATCTAATTTTACTTTAGAAATGAAAAATTCTAATTCGTCCCCTATATTATTACCTGCCTTAATCTGGATTAATAGTCCCTAATATTACATTTTTAGAGCAAAAAACCCAAAAAATGGAATAAAACTATTAAATTTAAAAAAAGTACAGTTTGCCACAGTAAATGATTTTCTTTCTCAACCTGGATTAATATCCCTAACTCCTTACTTCTGGATTTATAAATGCAAAAAATCCCTCTTATATGGTTTCATATCTCATTCTGGGTCAACAGTTCCTAAAATCATATTTTTTGATACATAAAGTAAAAAATTTTAAAAAGTACCATAAAAGCTGATTAAGTAAATTTTTGCCCATTATATGATTTTTTAGTTTAATGAGGATCAATTAGCCCTATTTTTTTATTTTTAAACTTATAAGCTCAAAAAATGTAAAGAGGACCCTAAAAGTTGAAAAAGTACTTTTTCGCCCCCTATATGATTTTTTTTAATTTAATAAAAAGCGATAGGCCATAATAATGCGTTTCTAGACTCATAAACTGAAAAATATAAAAAAGTACCGTTATAGTTTAAAAAGTACTTCTTCGCCCCGGTCGAGTAATTTATATAAAACGCATTTTCCCGTTTTCCCCCTTTTTGGTATTTTTTTTTAATCCACATTCAAGTGCCAAAATTTTTTTTACAAACACATATCTGTATGTTAGTGGAAGTATTACGGTAAGCCTGGGGGCAAATTACGGCATTCGATATCGATCGAAAATAAAAAATTCTAATTGGAATTCCTATACCAAATGTAAAGAAAACTCGATCGATCGAACAAAATTTCATTCGATAGAGAATGCCGTAATTTGCCCCCTGTACATGAATTCCATCAAAATTTGTAAAAATATTTTATATTAAAAAAGTACCAAAAGAGTACTATTTTTATCCCTTTAAGTTCATATTTCTAAAAAGTACCAAAACCGTATTCATATTTTTTACAAGGTAACGATCTCTGTTAAAATTATATCTCTAACTTTATTGGTTTAGAAAATGCAATGGGCCCCAATAAAGTACCATAATATAATTTTTAGCCGTTTTTACTCTCTAATCACTCGCAAACAAAAAAGTACCAGACCGCTTATTTTTTAAGTAAAGTATAATGCTTTTTAAATTTTGTTTGTATCTACCCTTTTTTACCTCCTAAATATTTATATTTCCCAAAATCCCTTCTTAGTGGGTCTACGCATTGGGTGGTAAGCCCACAGTCCCAATTTCATGCCTCTAACTTTATGCGTTTGGGCTGTACGATAATAAATCATTCAGTTAGTCAATTATCAACCTTGTTTTTTTGCACATTTGAATGAAAAGTGGGCGTGGCATCCAAAATTTCCTGAACATTTTTAGGTCGATTTTCGCAGGATAAAATTTGATCACAGACCCATGATTTCTTGGGAAATTTTTCTTTGAATTTCGCGTAGATTACATTTTTCCCATACGATTTTTAATGAAAAAAATTTACCCACCTTAATGTACTTATATACATATATATTTGTACGTATTAGGGATGGGCAATAAATAAATTTGTTTGTATATTTGTATGTATTCTACCTAAAAAATTAGCAGACAGGTGCTTGGTACATTTTTTCAAATTAAAAGAACCTGGATATTAAAAAAGAATAAAATGTGTATTTTGGTACTTTTTTGTCACCCTGTATAGTTACTATACCATAAATATATAAATATAATTGAACTAGAGTTCTTAACTCATTAACAAGATATGAACACGTCTTCTGTATTTTTTTGAAATTCAAGTTTTTTTTGGTACCTTTTTTAAACATAGTTTTTGTTTAACCATAATATAATTCGCAAAAAGACTTATATGTATTTATAAACTTTAACGACGGTACAGAAATCCATATGAAAAAAAAGAATTTAATATTACTAACTAAACTAAATTATAGTGCTAAAAAGGAACCTAAGAAAAGTTGGTATGATATCGAGCATTTAAAATAACATTAATAACGGGGTGAACGGGTTAAGTAATTTTTAAAATATTTCAAGTCTTCTTTGATTAAAGGAATTTTTTTAAGATTAAAATATATCTGTTGAAAAAGGTTTTATGGACCTAAAATGTTTTCTTTTGAGCTAAAAACTGTAAATCGTACTTTTTACATTTATGCAAAACCATTTAGTGCGAAGTAGATCGGGCTTAAGATAGTACTTACTTATATATACTTATACCCATATTAACATTTACACTGTATATGTATTACACATTCATACAATAATGTATGAATGTATGAAAATACCATCCATATTACTATGTTACTTTGTACATAATTTTAAAATAATAAGTACAACAAATCCTAAAAAAAAACTACTAATGCAAGTAATTTTATAGTTGTAAGTTAAAATATGAACCAACCTACGCTCTTACACTTCCCCCTAAAGTTTAAAAAAATGCACATTCGTACACATTGAGCTTAAGCAAGAAAATACATTTTAAATTCATATAAAAATGTGTATTTTATTGTATGAAATATCTTGTTAAAATGGACCATATGTGGATGGATGTATGTATATGTGTGTGCGTATGTGCAACTAAGTGTAAATAGTTTAAGTCATTACTTATACGTATACTAATACGTGTAACTGTACATAAATACATACATGTATGTAAATAAAAATGCAAGTAGGAAGAAGAAAACATTTGGGCTTGTATGTGTTTTTGTGTGGAGACATGTTTGTATTTTCACTTACAAATGCAGGGCACTATTTTAAGGAGCTGCTATACATTCACAAAACACACATAAGCATAAAATATATTTAATTTATTGTTTGCGGTTTTTACATTTTACCCCTCATAGTTGTAGTTGTATAACAGTTACAGTGGTAGGAAGAACAACAACACAATGAAAGCCATTATTATTTAGTAGTTTTTAGTGGCATATCTTTATCTGTATCTTAAATATTCTTCACATTTCTCACACTACATAAACTACATATACACATGTAAATGGAACACATACACGAGCACACATCCATATGAACATTTGCACACTTGTATGAGCATAACAAAATTATTATACAGCAATGACTTCTTGACTTGTTTTTTTTTATTTCACTTACATTCTAATAGTATGATATTGTAGGGTATATTTAATTTATCATTACGTTTGTGAAAAACCTAACATTTAGGTATCTCTTATAACTTTGCTTGCTTAATTTATAGACATGGAAAATCTATTATAATTTTTTTTTTAATTTATCTATTTAACTTTTAGGTCGTCCTTAAAATATATTTAAACATCTGTTGTTAATATCTAATATATTAAAAGTTGCTCTCTTTCAATTCTAATATGATCATTCGTATTTTATATTTATTTCGAGGCTACATATTTAAGTTCTTAACAAAAGATGCTAAAATGACTTAAAACATTATTTTATATGAATACATTTTTACTCACATAGACGTTTATAAACACAATTCACATGTTGCAAATGCCCAAAGTCGCAACATTTACGGACCAAAAAAAATGAAGTTAACGTTTCTGCCAGTTCGTTATTCAGTCATTTGTTTGTTGTTGCTGTCGCTGTTATTTTTAATGTTGCTCTCTGGGATAAACATATGAAAAATGTAGAGCATTTAAGCGCACTGCAGCAAATAGTCAAACCGTCAAGTATTTTGAGTTTCATATTACTCTTCTCTTATGATGCTGCTACATTTAACGGAAGAAGCTGTACAGTGGGTCGGTCCAGTAGTAAAAAATTAATTTGAGAAGCAGATTGTTTTTCTAATAAACAACTGTATTTTCGATTTTATATTTTTTTTTTTTTAAATATCTCATATAACATTTTCTAATTGAGTTTGTGGAAATCAATATACATTAGTATATATAAAAATCATTTTCCTAAACTGTTTCTACTGTAAAAAGTTGAGGTGTACGATTGTGTGTGAATTGTGCAAACATAATAATTGTATAACAAAATACTAAAGTTTAACTATTAAAAATTTATGAAATTTTCAACAACACAAGTAAAGAGTAAAAAAGTTTTTGACAACGTCATTTCGAAACAAAAAATGCAACAAATTATGAATTGCTGTCTGTTGTCTTATTTAAAAGGTTAAAATAAAAGAATTTTTAATATAAATAAAAATATGTAATAAATTAAAAGAAGTTAAGACATTCTCAGTAGATAAAATATTAATATTAATATTAAATATTAATTAGATAAAAAACTAGTAAGAGCGCTATATTCGGCT
Organism: Paykullia maculata; assembly: GCA_003055125.1. Lineage (NCBI taxonomy): Eukaryota > Metazoa > Arthropoda > Insecta > Diptera > Rhinophoridae > Paykullia > Paykullia maculata. The sequence continues at coordinate 8,517 of NDXZ01025999.1, read as the reverse complement.
ATACCGAATCTTACATACCCTTCACTACGTTCTCTATGTGTGTATGTTTGTAAACTTTTTTCAAAATACACAAAAATTTTTTTGATTTTTTTGCCCAATATAATCATTTTTGTATTAAAAAACAAAAATACAAAATTTTTTTTTTTGTCATGTCTTACACACAAATAAAAAAATTTTTGACTAAAAATACAAAAAAAAAAAAAACGAGGCGGTCGTTCTTTTTTGCTTATATCTCAGCCGGTTATTAATGGATCTTGCCAATTTTCAATACTGATTTTTTCGAAAGCATTTCCAAAAGTTTGATACAACCCTGGGTGACCTATGGGAGCTACGTAAACTTGATTTTAACATACTCACGGATAGACGGACATGGCTAAATCGACTTCCCTATCCACAAAGATCCCGAATATATAAACTTTAAACCAATTAGAATTTTTTATTTTCGATCGATATTGAATGCCGCAATTTGCCCCCAGTAATATCAGCAAAAACAATTTTAGGAAGTGAATAAAGATAAAAGCAGGAATGTAAGTCATAAAATGGACAAAAAAGGGCTGGGAAAAATCGTGGAAATAAAATACATGAATTGTATAAGAATTAACTGAGATTTTTGTGAAAAAAAAAATTATGTTTATAACGACCCATTCGAGATTTAAGAAGAAAAACGTTGATTATTTATATGAACACTATTAATAACAATCAATTTATCATTCCCATGGTTTTACGCCTGTTGGGGGGTATACAAACCAGTGAACGGTATGTAATACTCTATTTTGAGCTTATGAATACATTTATAAAGAAGGTGCCTTTTTTTGACAATATACATGAATCCAGTAAAGCAATGTATAATAATATTAATAAAAAGGTAGTGTAACGAATAAAATTGCATGCATTGCTTGCATTCTTCAAAAGTAAATTAACATTCCCAAAGGCAACGAACACTTAACGAATCTTATGAATGTTTTTAAAGTTGATTGAACACATTTCATATCATTATGTTCATTTTGCATGATAGAAAAATTCGCCATATTCGCCTTTTTAAATTTTTTTTAATGGTATGCAAAGCATCACAATTCTTTTTATAAAAAACTTCCTCGCACTTCATTACTTTTTAAAACTTAACTCCACCAAAACACAAAACCTTCAACAAAACTGAATGTTTACAAACAATACACACAAAAATTAAGGAATACTGAGTGAATGGTTTGAATGTTTTTAGTTGTTTTCATATGTCAACATGTTATTTTACTGCCTGATGTGTTAAAATATAACAAAAATAAATTGTACAGAAGGCAATCATCAAAATAAATGAGTTTATACAGAGAACTGCATATTTATTTTATTGTCGATTAAAGGCAATGCAAAAGCAATGAATTTATGAATAGACAATAAATGTGAATGGTTTCAAACTGTTCTCTAATACAAACTACGACTTTTTTTATAAAATTTTCCGTCTACAGGATATGTTTTTACACGTTTTTATTAACATAAGTTGCATAGTCGCTTTCATGAAAAATAAAATTTATCGAAAAATAAAATAAATGCGAGTTTTTTCTAGGGTTTCCAAGAGGTTTTAGAAAAAAAATAGAAAAATGCTCTATAAAGCAAAAGTTTATCGAACTTATTCTTTAGGGATAATAAATAAATACCCAGCAATAACTTTCCTTACCAAGTAAGTTTAAAAGTAATATTGAAGGTATAACATAAACTAGTTACTACTTTACCGAATAACAAATGTACTTACCAAATACAAAATAAAACTAGTTACCAAAGAGCAACTAGAAAGCTGTGTTGTAAGTGGTTAATTTTCTAAAATTGGGAACTAATAAAAGCCATGACAAGTTTAAAGTAATTAAAAACAAATAAGAGCGCTAAATTCGGCTATGCCGAATCTTAAATACCCTTCGCTACGTGTGTATATTAGTAAAAAATGTTTTGCTTTTTTTCGCAATTGACATGTCTTACCCACAAATATAATAATTTTTGTGTAAAATTCCCCAAAAGACATGTCCTACACATAAAAATAATAATTTTAATTTTGTGGTATAAAAATACGTTTTTAAAGTCATTATTTTCTGTTCAAAAAAAAAATTTAAGATGGTAACGACCCCTCATTACTTTATAACGTATGAAATAATGACCACCTTTTACCCAAATTAAAAAAAATGTTTTGGGTATGTATTAAAACATTTTCTATAAGAGAAAATTAATACAAAAACAAGTTTTGAATTTATTTAACCCAATTGATATGTTATAAGAATAGTGCTTAGCATTTTATCACTTTTAATAAACTATATGCGATTACAAGTAAACCCACTTAAATCACATAAACTTATATATCACTTTTCATCTCTGTTTTTTTTTTGTGTAATTTTCAGGCAATGATGACAATGTTTGTGATACGGATGATGACGACGGTAACAACTGGCGCTTAAACAGTGATAAAATTAACAACTTTTACAAGCAGCAACAAAAAAAAAACAACTGAAAATATTAATTTAAAAAGCAGCAGCAACATAAATTATGTATACAACAGTTGGTGTGAAATCAGCAGCAGTAACAACAACAACTAAATATAAAAAAAATTTTAAATGAAAAAAAAAATGCAAAAAACAGTCGACCCTAATGAAATTATAAATTTATACCAAAAAAAAACTTTATTTTTTAACCGTAAAATCTTTTGAATCCAATTGGCAGGAGAAAACAGAACTTGATTTAGCAGAGTAGAAGAGCGATAGAAAAACAGAGAACACTCAACACCGAAACAGCTATCAAAGGTTACAAACACACACACAGTCACATACAAATTCAATAATAACACACAAACAGCCATGTGTCATAAAGCGTTAAAATCACAATAACGAAATCAGTAAAAGCAAAAAAAAAAGGAATCAACAACAAGTATTGAAAAACTGTTTTAAAAAATATTGCGTTTTTTGCTTTTGTAAAACAAAGTTTCTACGCGCTTCGTTTATTTATTTGTGTGTGAAAGTAGACCAATTCAAACATCAATCGCGTTTGTTTTTTTTTTTTTTTTGGTTTTGTGATTTTCAACTAAATCCATAAAGTTTTAAAAAAATATATAAAAACCAACATATAATAGAGTAAATTATTCCTGTGTTATTTTGTATAAAAAAAAGATAAGAAAAAAATGTAATGGAAAAAAGTGACGTTTGTGAAAAATGGATTTCACCAGCCTTTTTAAGGCTGTATTGTTCCTGTATAGTGTCAAAGGTGAGTTATGAATTAAAAAATACTTTGTATTTATATTATAACATTTTTTTTTGATTGTTGGTAACGTTAAATTAAGAACCTGTTTTTTTTTCTTTATATTTTATGTTAGATTGAAAATAAAAAAATGCTTTTAAAATTACTTTTGATAAATTTGTTTGAACTTTGTTTAAAAAAAATTCTACAGTATGACATCACAACATGAAACAATATAAAATAATAATACTGAGAAAGTTTCTATTTTGATTACAATTATTTATGTACAAGGACACCTTTAACCCATATCGTCCCAGACAAATTTTTTTCCGAATAACTTAAAAAAACTTGGTGGTAATTAGCTAATTTGATATTGAATAACACGAATCTGAAGTCAAAATTTTCACACATGCTTTTGTTTTCAAGAAAAATGGTGTTCGGTTAATCGAACAGTGGGTACTACTCAGCATTTTTAAACATAGAAAAACAAGTTTTGTTTTAAACTCAAACTAAATTATTTTATTTATTCTGAGAAAATATGAAAAGGCTTTTATTTATAATAAACATCTTTATAATTTCTCTACATGATATGACTCAAAAGAGCAACATTGCATTTTTTGCTTAATAATGAACTTGTTTTGTGACAATGCACATCTCCATTTCTTTTTATGTTTTATTTTAACTATAAGATGCTTATTTTGTTTTATTGAAAGGCATTTTATTGATGGTGGTTCAAAATCATCATCATCATCATCAGTAGTTTAATCAATCTCTTGCTGCTTCACCATTAAAGAATATGCAAGATCTACTCTAAATTTTTTTCTTGATTTTGGTGACGATGATAAAAACAATCAAGTTTCCAGGCATTGACCAACGAGGAATTTAATGTAGAGATCCACAAGGGCCAATACCATTTCTTGGTCCGAATTGAAACACTGTAATTTTGTAGTGGATTATCATGTTAATCCACTCCACCCATGCCTTTGTTGTAGTTTTTCAATAATCAGTATTGGTTATAATATACAAAACGACCGTGTTCAAGTTCTTTGCCATCACTATTTTTTTTGCTTTTTCCATCTTTTCGCTGGCACAGTGGAATAGAGCTGATCGAAATTGGAGGCGACTGTCACTTCTTTATTGTCCTGCCAACGCCAAATTAATGTTTAATTTTTGGTGTCAAACTGAATCATGTTCGCCTCTTTCCGAAATTGTTTTTCTGTTTTTAGCTCAGATCCTCTATTTGCTCGCACAGTACCTGTTGCACACAATCTTCTTTCAGTCAGTAGGCACATAAGGTAGTAGGATGTAAAAAAATTGTGGAAGTACACAGTATGACTATATGCAGTATATCATCTGCCCCTAAGCCAACTTCTTTGTTATAGCTGTCTGTCGACCCTGCATACGGTATACAGTTATAAAGATATCCAGCTTTTGAGCAGAGGCACCATAACTTATAACCGAAACGAATTGGCTTACCGCGTATAAAAATTTTGCAAGAATGGCGTCCAAAATATGGCACCATTTGCTCATCAATCGACAAATCTTCCTCCCGAATTCCAAATTGCATAAATTTTTTGTTGATTAGTTCGTACAAAGGATATATGATATGAAAAAAAAATCAAAATAAATAAATAAATAATTTTGAGAGCATTAAATAATATCTTTGCCATTTTGTCGTTCTTATCTTAATTAAAGTTGTTGCTAAAATGAATATATTTTTCAATGTCCAGGAACTTATTTCTTGGCATACATAGCTTCACAGCAGGAACGCCTAATGAAGGGTTATTTGACCAATAATCACGAGCTTCGGGTACAGTCTGACATCCAGACAACAGCAAAATACCTAGGAATGGTTGAAACATAATCTTATCTAGCAGAAGTTGGAATTCTTCTGCTGTACATGACGATTTGTTTCTTCGATTATCATACTTAAACTTATCATCAAAAAATAAATGAATGAATTTAGGTTTGATATTATCTAGTGTTCCATTTATTGGGGATAAATCATACTTAAAATTGCCTTTACGATTTTTCCTTTGTGTCCACTTTGGCTTTTCAAAGTCCGTTATTTTTTTATATTTATTTTATTCTTGTTGCTGGGTTTTTTTGAATTCGTCTTCTTTTTGACGTTTGAGTAAGAATAGACGATGTTAAAGAAGCCATTGAGTATAAATTAAAATCACCGTTGGTCTCAATAGAGTCGCTAAACTCACAAGATTCTCCTAAAGCTTTTTGATGGCTTCTACCTCAGATGTTCCAGCACATTCCAATATAATAAATATACTTTATGGGGTCGCAAATGAATATTGTAGAAATTACAAATAAATATTATAGGAATGACAATCTTATATATACCCTTGTTACCTGTGGTGAGGGGTATAATAATAGAATGCTTGAAACTACATACATTTGTTAGCCAGTATTACTTAAACGTCATTTTAGTTAAATTATAGGCAGAAAGTTAATAAATCGGTGGCATGTCGTAGCGGTTAGAGCGTGAAAATTCAAAACCGAAGCACCTCTGTTCGAATCCCGGCAGAAAAAAAATGTTTAAGCAGTCTAGAGTTTTAATTAAGAGGCATCAACCTTCTCTTTCTCTTTTATAGAACATGCGGTACTATGCAACATCTGGGTTGTTTTAAAAAGATGGAACGGACCTTGCTCACTTGATTATCCATAATGCATAGCTTAACGGAAACGAAAATTATATAAAGTACAAATGGATTTACAAACTTTTATAACAAAGAGAGCATGCTTTTGATAAACCTTGTTGCAAACATGTTATAATTTTGTAGCTAAATTGCCAGCATTGTTTGGTTTATATAAGAAATTGCTTTACATAGCCAAAATAATGGATGGCTATTTTAAAATAATACCTGCAGTGTAGACATAATTCTCCTTCAAATATTTTATATCTATAATTTTTGTAAATTAAATATTAAAAAAAGATCTTTTTCCATTTATTAAAAGTTTTTTGACCTCCATTGAAAAAAAAACCTGCTCAAAATATGTAAGTCAAGTTAAATTAAAAAATACTAAAGAAATAATAAACTCATATAAAACTTCCTTCAAGCACAAAACTTAAGGAAGCATATACAATTAAAAAAGAATTATAAAAAAATGAAATAAAGAGCAGAAAAGGAAAAAGTCAAAGAAATCTCAATAACAGCAGTTCCCAAAGAGAGACTAAACGTCCATCCTCTATTAAGTTAAGATTTGTAAAGCTTCGTAAAAACACTATTATATAGCAGCGGGGTTTTCTTTATCACTATGTCCATGTCCATATTCCTGCCTATGTCTAGGACTTTGAGAAAATTAAGAAAAAATTATTATGACTTTAAAATTGTTTTAAATTTAACAAAAAAAATATTTTGGTGCCAAATTCTCGATAAATTTTTATTTTATTGAAAAAGTGAGTTCGTTTAAGAAAACTTTTAGTTAGTTTAACTTTAAATGTTGCTTATATGTCAAAATAAAAGCAGCATTTATGAAAAGAATACATGTTTGTGACTGTATCACTGTGTCTGTGTTAAAAAATATACATATGTATGTATGTATGTAGTTGCATGTCAGTAATGAAACAATCAAGTTCAACAACACACCCTCGACATGTGAATGACCTCAAAAATGTCACCCAACAACAACTAGTTGAAATGCAATAGCAATGGCAACAACAAAATGAAAAATTATAGAAAAATAGTGCAAACAAAACTAAACAACAGCAGCCAACCAGCCGAAATCATCAACAGTTGCAGCAGCACCATCACTGCCACCGGTAGCAGAAATGTTTCTTTATATATTTCATCGATTTTTTTTTCTTCTGTTTATTTTTTTTTCCTCTTTTAAATAATTTCTAAATTAAAATCTAGAAGTTGTTTATAATTACATACAAAGAGCAAAGACGAATGCATATTGCACGCTTCAGAATTCAGAAAGTGTTTAATAAGGCAGTGCTGGACACGTTGTTATTTGACTTTGACAAAGTAAAAAGCTACTATTTAATGCAGATAATAATTGGGTATTTCTGATAAAATAACAGCATCAGAAAAAAATGGATTTAATAGAAAAAGGTCGGCTAATCTTTAATATATAAATTATGGATATATACACGTACGGACTGAGGAATTGCACTTTTTCTTATGTGGTTGTAAATAAATAACAAATCTTAACATATGTGATAGGATTGGATAGGATGGGATAGGATAAAGAAAAGGTAAACATAATTTTAAAATAATAAGCAACCCATTACATATCCTAAGGCTTAAAGGAAAAAATAAATATCTTTTATTTCATTTTATTTTTCTTTCTAACAGAAATAAAAGACAAAAAGGGAAAAATCAGATAAAATGCAAAAATTAAATATTTATCTTTTACAATTTCAAAGAGAATTTTATCAAGATGAACAGTTTTATATATTTTTTTTTTTTGCTTTTTCGGTTACTAGTTTTTAAAGGAATGTAAGAAAAAGTATTTGAGGGTTTCATTTTAAGGCGCAGAAAACTATACAAATATTATGAAGCTTATATCAGATGTTATAATCTATACAAGGTTTTATGTTTGGAAAATTTATTTTCACTATATAAAATGTTTAATTAAAACTATACATAAACAATATAAAAGTGCAGGTAACCCTTCTGCAACGCGGGTTCATATAACACGTTTTTGATACATCGCGGTTCCCAAAATGCGGAAATTTTCTTACAACGCGACTCCTACAACTCGATTTCTACGAAAATTTTCTATGAAACGCAATTAACTACTTTAATTTAAAAAATGTTTTCTCCTCTTAATGAAATTCTTTGCAGTACGTACATTCTTTGATGTAGAAAATAAAAATTGTTCACTAAAAAGTATTGAAAAAGTTTAAAATATTCCAAAGCAGTTGGAAGAATATATTTTAGAGAACGATCCTGTAAGGGATAGAGCAGAAAAATTTTAACGAAATCTTCCAAATAACTTATCTTTCTATCAAGAAGTTTATAAAGATTTACAAAATAAGAGCAAATAACTGTTCATTAAAAGATTTTTTCAGACCAATAATCTTTGAAAGGATGCCCGAATCTGACAGTGGATCAACTTTAGATTTTGAACTGGTACGAACAAAACGTTTAAGAGATATTATACTAAGTGATGAGAAGGAGTAGAAAGTAATGATTCTATTTTGGATTTAATTTATTAGAATTTTTAGTTTATTTAAAATTGAAATTTGAATTTTTTTTGTTATGTTTTTGTTTAAATATATGAAGTAATATCAAATGATAAATAACATATACTATCTATATATATAAAGATGAAAAAAATTTGTATGTA
>NDXZ01025990.1:13351-35603 GCA_003055125.1 Paykullia maculata | reverse complement strand
TTAACCATCCAATATTTCGTTCTTATTGGTGCATTTGCGTATGTATAATTTAAATCCATTTCCATTATAATATTATGACGGAAATATTAACATTGCAATTTGCTAACTATTACAAGTTATAGTTTTTTTAATCGTAAAATTTTGATCTATTTTTAGAACGTAATATTAAAAAGAAAACTGAAGTCAAAAAACATCAATTCGTTTAATTTGAATAATGGCTGGAGGGTATTTAGCTTTAATGTATGTTAATTGTCCCATAATTTTAGTGCCATATAAAACTGTACTTATCAATTTCTTTAAGATTTTTTTTTTAAATTTACAATCTATGAAAAATAAATAAAAAATAAATAAATGCATAAAATGTGACATTTTTACGAAACAGTTTAAACTTAATTTTTTAAATGTTTTTTTTTATATTTTGCTTTAAATCCAAATAAAAAACACCTTCAAATTGTGATTGGTTCATTATAATTTTTCGTCTTTTAAAAAAAAAAATATTAAAAAAAACTAAAAAGAGTTTTGTATGGCAGTTATCCGACTTAAAGCACGTTCCATTGGCGGGTCATAAAAGTTTGAGCACGTAGAAAATTATGTTTTTGCTCAAAAAAAAGTTAATAAAATTAAGGGGGGAAAAATACATTACAGGCATGTAGCTGGAATTACTCTCAAAAAACCAGAAAAATAACTAGAGCAAGAACTTTAGTAAAAACCCATAAAATTTGTTGGCTTAATTTAATGGCTATAACCATCTCCCTTAAAATTATTTTATATTAAAATAGTTGTACAAGTTTTACTTAACATTTTGCTTTTCAAAATGGTTACATCAATATTATTTTTACAATTTCTCATAATTTCTTATAATTTATAGGCAATTTTGTTTAAGCCCTTAACAGGATAAACACCAAATATTCTATAAATACTCGTTATAAATGTATAAAAAGTAATGGCTTTCAGGACAACAACATCTAATGCCATTTTTGTTTGTGTGTTTGTGTGCTTATGTGCGTATGTGTAGGCTTTCTTGTTATTTTATATTTTCATATATAAAAGATCTTTTATTTTGATAGCCCATCATAATGCTTTAAATATTACAGAAGAGTTGTGTTCACACATAACGAGTCTTATTTGAATGTTTATAAGTATTTTAGTGATATGAAATGAAACGAAGATTACACTATTTCCTCCTAAAAAAAGGTTTGTTTTTAAATGGCGTAAAGTAAATAAAAATGTCGCAACCTGTTAAACAAGAGTTTAAAGTTATACTCTCTTTAAGCCTAAATTTGAAAATATTTTTATATTTTTTTTTTTTTTATACATAAAGTTTTCGTCAAACAGTGTAATAGTTTTCTTGCTTTGTAAATATGTTCCTAAATGTATATGTATGCATGTATGTGTAAATAAACTTTATGTTATTATTTTTCTTTAAATGTGTTGTAAGCTTTCTTTTGTTGCAAAAAAAAAGAGTAGAAAAACCTCCCCGAAAATATAAGAATCCTCATCAAAGCTTCATGCTTTAATACACTCGTTTCATAATTTTCACATTCAAACGCTTGACTGCATTAAAACTGTGTGAATGAGTGAACACACACACTAACGTTCACCCCAAAGTACACACAAAACATATGTAATACTCCTTAACATATGCTACATTTAATAAAATACATAAAAAAGTTAAACTATATTAAAAAAGACTCACACACAAGAATTTCCAAAGAAAAATAATTTTATATTAGTTTTTATGCGGCCATATTTTGCGGCTTTGCTGGTTGACACAGTTTTGTCATGTTTTTATGAAAAATTAAAGAAAGACAAAAAAAAAACAGAACACAAATAGAGATCTTTTTGTCCAACTTCTTTTTTATTCATTGGTTTTTATTTAAGTCAACATATTTGATGAAAGAGTTTGTTTTGCAAGTCGTAAAAGAAACTTTTTGATGGAAACCAACATACACGCTATATAAATAAAGTTCTTTTATTCAGCTTGCATATGTAAGTAGTGTAAGAAAATAATATATGTATATTAGGGTCTGAAGTATATATGTATATTTATATTAAGATGTCATTGACAGTTTGCATAAAAAAAGCGTTTTAAGACAAATATGATGATGGATCTGTTAAGCACAGAAACAAGATATTTAGAAAACAAGAAAGGCAAGAATAAAGAAACATCAGTTTAAGTTGGATTTATCAAGTGAATTATTAAAAAAAATTTAATGCATTTTTCTGATGACATTAAGGAAGAATTTGTTATTATTTTTAAATTATCAAGTAAAAGCATTGCAATGCAATCATTAATATAAGCAAACAAAATTTGGATATCCCTAACAAAAATATTTTTTTTAACAATTTAGACATGGAATTTATCAATTTGGTTCATATTAACGAGAACATAAGCTCTAACTTAATTTCTGTTTGTAATTTCTGCCATAATAATTTGCGACTGCATAAAGTATAAATATTCTCGATCCTGGCCCGTTTGTCCATATGCTGGTTCAAATCAATATTTTGTAGCTCCCATAGGTCACCTAAAACTGTATATGATATTAATCTTTTGGAATTATTTCCGAAAAAATTGGTACTGAAAATTGGATATATCTATCAAAAACCAGCAGACATATGTATAATCACAAAAAAAACGAACACATACTTTTTGCACAAGAAAAAATATTATTTTGCATAAACGTACATGTTAAAAAATTGGCTCAGAGTCTGCAAGATATGGCCAATAAAACCTACATACAAGGAAAAAAATGTATATAAAAAAACTTAAGTTTTCTAAGGCTTTAACTACCTTTTTATACAGACATACAAAAATGCATATATACATACATACACACATACACTTCTTGTAATAACTTGTATGTGGGGAAGGGTATATAAGATGTGGCACAGGTTTTTTTGAAGCCAGTGATGAAAATAGTTTGCAAATGTTTGTTGGTAGAAAACCGAAAAAATTAAATAAGAGGCTCTATAGAGTTACAGAAGTTAAAACATTATAGCAAACATATGTGTTTTGGATAAATCAGAGAAGTAATTTCCTTTTAAGAATGACTTAAATAGGGAATTCATTAAAAATATTATATATAAAATGAATTTAAAAAATACGCAAAGCTCTTATTAAGAAGGGAAATACGTTTAATTTAAATTTTAAAAATTAATAGGGCACAATTGATTAAATTTTATGGAAAAAAAAACAGCACAGCCAGACGCAAAAATGCAACTTATTTTTGATTAACTATTAGAATGTTTTTGATAAACTTCTTTATATATATGTTAAAATTTTTTCCTTAAGCTTTTACTCAAGGTAAATAAAACCAACAATCCCATTGCCATTACACATTAAAATAACTTTGGTTTTCATACGAGTTGCATGCAATATTTTGAAAGTTTTTCTTCTCATATGATATATGACGCACTTCAGCTTTGAGTCACCATAACATAAATTTCCAAAATTCGTTTATTTTCTTTTGAACAATTTTTACTTGTTACAGTTATAGCATGTAACACTAACACGTTTTTCGTTTATGTACACCTCTTAGTTTGTTGTATGTGTTAGATGTTCTTGTTGTCTTTTTTTTAACAGCAAAACAAATTAAAAAGTTTGCAAAAAGTAATTGTAGAGATATAACAAAAAGAACAAAAAGTCCTTTACTTATATTGAAAAAATATATTAAAAAGAATCAGCTTTTTATACTTTCGAACCTCTTATAATGCCGAAATATAGTATAAAGAGTAGAATAGAAAATAAAGTGAATGAATATCTTTTACAAGGCTTCCTGAGAAGTGGAGAAAACAAACATAAATTAAGCACTGAGTAGGCCACAAAAGGCATGGGTGTAAGGTACTAAATCGTTTTTTAATCTGTTTTTGTTAAAATTTTTTTAATTTGTAAAAAAACTTAAATTTGAATTTAAACAAAAATAAGAGATAAAAACAAATTTTAGTCCTGATATTTAAAAATCTTGGTACCACTTATGGTTAAGCGATAAAATTCTGCAACTTTCCATTTTGCTACAGAATGCATATGAAAATAATACAACTTCAGGAGAGAGAAAATTAAATCAGTTGTGCAACGATCTCGTTGCGCAACTTATTTTAAATGCACTGCGAAAAATGTTTTAAAAAAAGTGTCCAAATGAATATACAAGGAAGCTATTAAAATGACTTTGAGTTGACACACGTATGTACATTTACGTATATTTATGTATCAAAAAGTCAAGTGTAACTTTAAACCTGAAATTAAATCTTAACCTACAATTTAAGCGAATTTTGAAAGTGAAAACAAAGAACTTCTGATGCTTGCTTCGTTACACACAAACAAGAATGCACTTTCCCACCACTGTTGCAAAATATTAAATTTCTTCGTTAGTTTAAATCTACAATTTAATTTAAGATGACTATGTGCAAAAAAGGATTTCTTTTAAAGAAATTTTGCCGCACTTACTCTCCCTACTTCTTTTTATTTCTTTTGAAATGTTCAAACTCATTTTTATCCAACTCACATTATTTGTTTTTGCCATCTTTTGTTGCAAATAGAGAAAAGGCATTAATAAAGTTTTAGATTTCTAAGTTTTAATTTTTTTTCTTCATTAGTTTCTTTTTGTTCTTGTTGTTTTTTCTTATTTTTCGTCTTAATATTACTTAAGTTAAACTACATTAGTAAATTGTTTGTAGTTGTTACAGGGCTGTTATCCTGCATACAATTGTGTTAGGCATAGTAGAGTCTAAGAATGTGCAAATGGGTTTAAGCATTTGTAGTTTAATAAAGGACGAAGTTTTTTTTTCTTAATGTTTTTTTTGCTTATTAGAGCCTTTTACCTAATTACAAAATGATTTTTGATTAATGCCTATTATTTTGTGGCATTAATTCAATACGTTTTCCTTGCTTTTATAAAGTTTCATCTTTGGTTATTTATAAAGTTATAGAAGTATATTTTTTGTTCGTATTTATTTTAATTGGGTTTGTTGTTTTTTTAAATGGGTTTTCATGATTCTGAAGATGTATTAAAAGTTGTTGTCTGAAAAGCTTAAAAGTGTTGTATAACAATAATATTAAAACATGAAATGGAATATAATAAAAGTAATTTTTTTTCGGTTATTTTTGAGAAGAAATTTATAAAAATTATGAAACAAAAATAAGTTTTCAAGTATTTAGCAGCAATAAAGTTTTATCAGTTGTTACACTTTTTATACCCTTCACACATGTGGCAAGGGTATATAGGTTTGCTATTTCTACAGTATTCATTTGCGACCCCATAAAGTATATATATTCCGGATTCCTATATAAAGGGAATGCGATTTAGCCATGTCCGTATCTCCGTCTGTCTGTGTGTTTTTGTTTGAATCAAGTTTTCATAGCTGCCATTGGTATCCCAGAGTTGTTGGTATTAAACTTTTGGAAATACTTTCGAAAAAATCGCCATTGAAAACTGGCAAGATCCATTCAGAACCGGCTGATTTATCCGCAAAAAAATAATAAAATAAAAAATAATTATTGTTTTGCCGCTTTGAGATAAACTAGAGATGATAAAGAAACCATTTGCCTAAATGGGCCACACATGGTGAAGGATATATAAGACTTGGCCCAGCCAAATATAGCGCTATTACTTGTTATTTTTTAAAATGAATAATTAAGTACAATACGGAGCTTACAATATACGACAGTGAATGTGTGATCTTTATTAATAAAAAGGATCTATCTATATATTTATTTCTAAAGGATCTAAAAGAAAACCAGTGTATTGAATGTATTTCTGTTTGTTAGATTCTAAACTTTACATTGCTTTAAAATTAAAGGTGTAATTGTCTGAAAAATATAATACGATGATAGGCTTATAAAAATCCTTTTTTCTTTATTTCTCTTTTAATGCAACAGGGTTGTCAAAACTTTCATACAAAAGTAAAAATTTACAATTATCCTGGTGATGCCACATCAACGGGCCATAACTAACCAAAAAAACATTTACACAACTGGTAATTGTACATAACTAACACATATAATATTTTCCGCTCTAGGACCTAGTCCTGTTATTGGGCTCCTATCTATTCTTATGGCCAAAAAACGGAAAACTCACCGTGTCTGCCATAAAATGAAGGCTTAATCGTGAAATTGCCGATGATCTAGAGGAAGTGAATAAATAGCAAACAACAGATAAGACCGATGCAATTTAAAAAACATGGCCATCAATATCTACATGTATTAAATGAATAATCTTTTATATCCAAAAATATTTGAGATGTTTTTAATGAAATGTCTTTATGTTTCTGGCGATCTGACTGACCTATATATGTAAATACATAAGGTTAAAAATATAAACTTTTATTACAAATGATTTTGAAAAATTATATGTATGTATGTATGTATGTCAGACTGAAAATTTATTTGCTTTCAAGGCATAAGAAAGTCCCTTACTTTTAATACTTTTCTCATCTCTAATTTACAAATGTCTCAGCAAATAATTTATACAACCAAAATAATCTTTATAATGCTAGTTTTCTAAAGAAAATGCAAAAGAAAAAAAAAACTAATGTGAGATAGTTATTAAATGCACATCATAGCAAATAATATACATACATACATACATACATATATAAATGAAAACTATTACAAAACTAAAACAAGTCGCAACATGAATAAACATGTTGTGAACAACAGAAAAGGCACATTAAACAAAAAAAAAGGATAACAATTTTTCGCTGAAAAGTATGCTATGTATTTTTTATAAGCATTTTGCTGTTTTTTTTTATTTTTGCGCTCTCCGTTAGATATTCATTACATTTGTGTAAAAATGTAAACACATACCGGTATGTGTAACGACATACACACATCCATACATATATAATAAAAAATTAAACATAAAAACATATGTACATATGTTTATGTAAATAAATGTATGTATATCTTTGTCCATATAAAGAAAACTACAAAGGTACATATGAATGTAGTTCTACATACGCTGTACAACTACATACAACTATTGCGACAACAACATGCACAACAAAAATGATGACGAAGATAACTTCAAGCTATGTAAGCATGAAAGCAAGCAAGTAATAGTAGCGAAATTCATTTCGTGTACCATGTTGCCATAAGAAAAACGCAAAAATAAAAGGTTTTACTGTTTTGTGCTTTGTTTTATTCGTTTTTCTTTTTTAAATTACATCTTGCAATACTGAAGGTTTTTTTATTTTTGCCAACAAGGTTTTTTATTTATGATGACGTTAAGGAGCGAGCAGGAGAAAATATAAAAAAAAAATCCTATAAAAATTGACCCACATTGTAACCATATGCATAGTCACATATACATAGCCAAACAAAACTACAAATACCATCAAATAATATTGCATTTTATCAGAAAAAATACCTGCATATGTGCAACAACATGATTATATTAAGGAAATCCCATAAGTTTGCATACCTACAATTTAATTTTAATTTACCTAAGTTAACAATTTATAATGTACATATATGTTAAAAAAATTGTCAATTAATAGTTTATTCTTATATTTATACACCAGCTAATAACCCTTGATGTCTTATGTTATTTCCTATATTTTTTAATGTTATACATCAAAAGACTTTCCATGTTTTTATATTTAACTCTTTATTATTGGTACTGCAAGAATGTCAATTTAATTTCTTAAATTCAAATTTATAATAAGTAACATAAGACTTGGCAAATTTCTACACAAAATAAAACTTAGTTTTGGATCAGACCAGTCGAATGTTACGATCATGATAAATTACCATAATTAATATCAAATAAATAGCTAACAGTGGCAAACAATAATGGTAAATCTATGAATTGTGCTGGAGAGGGAAAATATATTTTTGTAAAATTTTTAAACAGTGTATTTAAATATGCGCCATCTTATTGAGAAGGCTAAAGTTTACCTGATTAAAACATTTGCCTTCTGTTTCTATGAAAACGAAATATATTTTAATGCCGACAAATTGTAGAACCAATGAAAAATATTTCTTTTTTGCAAAGTAAAGTGACTATTTTGCCTAATTTTTAAAGCTTAGCGGTAATGGTTAAACAAATATATTCCGTTTTAATAGGTATATAGGACCCTTAATTTGTTCAAATATTACTACGTACGCTGATCTGCTTTTTAGAAGTAAGTGATTCAAAAAAAGGGACGACAAAATGTCAGTATATTTTTAAACATTTGTGACTTGTTAACAAAAACTAGAATCAAGTACATTCAAAAAGCAATTTCATACAAATAGAAAACTTCATAAAAACTCCTCAAGCAGAACTAAATTTATTAAATATTTTATAGAAAAAGATTACCAATAAATAAATAATTTTAAAATTGAAAAGTTTTTCAAAAAAGAAATATTTTTTTGAAAAAAATGTAAAAACTTTTTTAAGTTTTTTTTAAAGAGAATTTCCTAGAAATATAACAAATTAAATTAAATAAATTATAAAGATATATAAAAAAAACTTTAAATATTAGATATGTTTTGATGTTTTCAAATAAAATCTTTCCATCAGTAAAGCAGTTCTTGATTTTTTACTTGCAACAAAAATTTTCTCAAACCACAAAAATGGTTGCCTACAAAGATTTCGAATTTTCAAAAATTTTTAAGTTACTACTTATGTTCTCCTCATAAAATAAATCTTCTCATATTTTTTCCATCGTTCCTAAGAAGAAATAAAAGTTCATTTCATATTGTTTCGATGGTATTTTAATTATAATTAGATAAATGTAAATAATTTCTTTTATCGTTTTTTCTGTAAACTGCTCCTTAAAAAGGCTCATTAAGTTATGTTACATAAAAATATTTCGTTTTTTAAACTCCTGCCCGAAACTAAGTTACCTAAAAAATCTTCTTTAAGCATTTAAAAAAATTATAAAACCTGAGTTACCCTTATATATTTTTTTTAAACATTTCAATGAGTTTTTTTTTTCCAGTATATTCTAATATGATTTCATAAACAAGCCAAGCTGTCTCTTGTGTATTTTATTTTGTATTAAATTTACAAACAGTCACCCACACTCCAGCATTTGTTCACTTTACTACAAATATTTTTATGTTGCTTATTTTTTTATTAAAAATATTTATTTTTATTAAAAAAAAAAAAGAAAAACATAAACATTTGTAAATGTATGCTTTTAAGTCATTGTGTTTATACATGCATACATATTTGTCTCCCTTGATGTATGCAACTATTTATTTGCACCGTGTTTTAGAGAATTTCACATACATATAAAGAGATATATAATCTATGTTAAAGTAAGAATACGTAAACATTTAAGTATATGTATATGTATATGTGTTATTTTCTTTCTTTACGCTTTATATGTTAGCTTCTAAATAAATATTTCACATTCTTCTTTAAATACAATTTTCTTCTTACAATGCATATTTGCTGTATACGATATAACATGGTTCTTACTCTTTTTGATTATTTTTTTTTTTTTGCTATAAAATATTTCTGTTTAGCTTAAGTTATTTGTTGCTACTGACGACCGATAACAGCTGATAATATATATTCTACTTTTACGTAATGTGTAATTCTGTTTATATAATATTTTCATATATAAAAATATGTACATATATAAAAACTTGTTTATATTTATGCAATATGTAACTTGGTATGTTAATATGTTAATATTTTCTAGTGGTTGTTGTAATAAATTTTCATGGCATAATATAAGGTTTATCATACTAATTTTTTGCATTATGCTTTTTATTTAATACTTAAAAATTAAGTTTTCAAAAGAAATAGTTTAGTAATATGTTATATGGTTTTCTGGAATTATGCATTTAAAATAAATACGCATTAGAAGGTATTAGGGATTTTTTTAATATCAAAGTTTGCCAATATATGTTTGATAACTGTTAAGGCTTATTCATGAAAAAACCTTAATAAAGAAAATAGTTACGTTTATTAAAAAAAAAATGTGATTTCATTCAAAATATTTTATAGGTTAAAGTAAATGAGTAAATTTAAGAGGTAATTGCTGTTCGGAGTAGATTTTTTATTGCATTTTTTTAAATAAAATTTTTTAATTTAAAATTCGCAAAAGAATTGAGAAAATTATTGTTAATGTTAAACATAACTTCAGAATTAACAATATAGAGATATAACTCCGATCGTTTTAGTAATTAATATATCCCCTTAAAGTATAAATTTGGGTATTTACACATCGCAGATAGGTCTTTGCATATTTTTTTTAAATACTTAGAAAAAAATTGTTGCAAGTTTATAGTAATCAATCGCTGTTTGCGTTAATCAAATTATGGTTAAAAATACCAACTAAGAAAAAGAACCTACCTACCTGTCTATATATATGTTTGATAAAATATAAACTATAAGCCTTTCACAAAAAACTGAAATTTTAATTAAATAGTAGCCTATGTTAATCTGTAAACTGAATCAGTGGGAATTATAAATAGTAGAATCAAATTTTTATAAATTAAATTTATTTTAAGTTATCCTTTGGTACTAGCTGTGTAAGTATGTTTTTTTAAGTTAATTTGATATTAAGAATTCCCTGTCAAAATCCACGTGGTACTTCACTATTAATAGAGTTTAATTCTCCAGATAAGAAACATTTTATAGGAAAGAGTGTAAAACATACATTGTTTAACAAGTTTTTTCCTTTTAATGCTCAAAATACATAAAAATAAAATAATTTATTTTTAAATTCCAACAAAAGCTTATTACGTTAGATTGTAATATAATTGTAAATGATATTTGAAGGTCTCATTAAATTTTTTAAAGATAATTAAATGATCAAGGGATATTTGTTTTTGAATCCTATTATGATGCAGATAAGATATCTTTAAGTATGTCTGTTTGGATATCCTATACCAGTTGTAATTTTTTAAATAAAATCCTATTTCATTGAATAAAGGTTTTTAAAGTTTTTTCCCTAAAGTCATTTTCAATACCTACAAACTTATTTTGATTCAATTTTCTTAATGACATTTAAACAAAAATTGAACATTCTTCCTCAAGTTTTTTTTTTCAAGACTTTATGAACGTACTCTTCATCTTTCTTATTTTTCTAGTAACAAAAAAAATCACTGTTTATGCATTTAAATGCATCACATAGTTTAACTGAAATAGCTTTTTTATCATTTTTATTTTTTTGCTCTGTTAGTGGTGTTTTGTGTGGCAAAACTCAAAAAGAAACACTACTTTGAATATAAAATAATGCATTATACAATTTTCGTTTTACTTCTTTCTGTTTTCTTGCTGTTATGCTTACTCTCGACAATAAAGATTCTTTTGTTTAAAACAAAAGCGATGGAACAATGTCAACAACTTAATTTAAAAGCCATTATAACTGTGTTTAACCAAAAATTATAGTCACAGTATTTGTTAAAAAAAAACAAGTGAAGTGGATACAAACTGTTTTTCTCTCTAAAACACTTTCGTTAGTTGTTAATAGTTAAAATATTTTAGAGCTTTTATATGGATAAACATTCATATAAATAAAATGTTTTATTTTGTATTTTGTTTTAAAAAATGTTAAGTAGTTATTGCGCTGCAACAGGCAGTGTCGAATAAGATATCTCACATCATCGCAAATTTGGGTGTCAAATCATAAAACATTACTTAATTTATGTTATTGTATCTTTCTTTTCTGTGAGACTACCAAAGACCATTACAAATTTCAAAATTATCTACAAAAGGGTAATACTTTTTACCAACACATAAACGTATAAGTAATATTTACATTTATTATACGCTTACATGTACATTTCCAAAAATTTAAATTGTAAAATTTTTTTGTTTTAACTAAATATTTTGAGTAACAGTCTTTTACAAAGAGCCTTTAGAAAATAGAAAGTGTGTTTCACAATTCAGGTTTGCTGCTTGTTTTTCTCTCCTATTACTCTTCATAAACGATACTTTTACTTGCAGAGAAAACACTAGTTTATTTAGTATTTTTAATGCAAATCATTTACTCTAATGTCTTTCTACTTTTTTTGTTGTTTGCATTTGGGGTCACATTTAATTTGAAGCAGTGCAGCACATCATTATTTAAATTTGTTTTTTTTTCTGTTTGACACGATTTTGTCTTACAAAAAAAAAAATGTAATTTGTTTTTAAGCCTGCATTTTAGAAAATGAATTATTAATAAGCAAAATTACAAAAATCACTTAACAGACATATAAAGTGGTATTAAATAAAAAAAAAATAAACAAAATTTTGTCTAAGATTATTAATTTTTTTTAGTTTTATTTCTAAATATGTACTCGTATGAAGTATAGTAATATATACGGGTTTGCCAAGAGGCTTCTCGTAAGATGTTTTCTATTTCTTTTAAATTCAAAAAACTTCTCTGCTCATTTTTAAAAAAACCAATATTTTAGGTTAGAGACAAATACCTCATTTAAATTGATTTCTGTATATTTTTTTCGTATGAATTTTTAATAAGTTTTTCTTTTTCCTGATAAAATTATTTTATATCGTCTTAAACAATATAAGTATATATTAATTACCATCAATTACAAAAAAATTTTTTTGATTTTACTAAGTAATCTTGTTTAGTTGCATATAAAGCCAAAATTATAATTACCCCCTTGAGAATTTCTTCGGTTTTCCAAAATTGAGGATATATTTTATTAAGAACTTGTAGTTTTCTGTGCATCATATTTTTTAAAACAAAGTGACTTTTTCTTTGAAGACCCAGTTAATTTTTAAATGTATTTGTACCACCAAGTAAACCACTGAAGTCATACACCTCAAGAACAAAATTGGAAACAGCTTAAGTTTAATATATTTCCTAGATTGTTTTGATTTAAAATAATGGCTGAGATAATTCGTGCAATGTTGTTAGTCTTTTTAAGCAAGATTAACAATTTTTTTGTTCGATATGGTATTGCTGTTCTATAATCAAATTTATATGGTTTGGATATTTTGATATTTTATTATTTAAATACCTACGCTAATAAGAAAACCTTCTTAGCTTATAAAAAATCCTAGACGAAAATGTCTACCTTAAAAGCAAATCTTTGAAAACCACTTGAAGTATCGACAGCAAAAATGATTTTTTGCTAATAAAAAATGTTTTCTTTCACTTTTGTTTTTATTTTCAATACCTTTCATTTCAATATTATACTAATAATATATTAATTTATAACTAAAAAACAAATTAAAACTTTTGTCAAATCCCTTTTAACAACCTCTATTAACCCTATAAATATAAAAATGAATTATAATAAATCCTCTTTCACACATTAAAAAAAAAACCATTTTTACAAATAAAAAAATTAATATCTCCAATTTTGTTTATGTGCGCTGAAAAAGAGCCACAAATATAATAAACCATTTATATTTGTGTAAATGAAACAAGATTGAAATTTTATGATTAAAGTTAATACATTTTATGTGGTCAATTACTTTAATGGCGAACAAAAAAAACTTTAACTATAAATGGCTACGTGCTATTTACTATTTTGAATGCTACAAAAATAATAAAAAAATTCATTTTTTAAACTCACACTCTTAACATTTTTCATACATGTACAAATATTTATTTGTAGTAACAACCAAAACACGTTACAAAATTATGAAAAATCGGCAACACATTTGCACCCGCACGTAACTTCAAATCTCACACTTAAAAAACTGTACACATACATATATATGTACATAGGAAAACACCGGCTTTTATAAACCTCTGTACATGAATGTGTCTGTGTTCAACAAACAGAACATGAAAGATTTTTTGTTTTATAAATGAATGTATGTTCAACATTTAATAAAATTGCATGTTTAACCCACAGCCAACAGCAGTAATGTATACAGTTTTCTCTCTTTCTCTCTTGAATATTAATATTCTTGTTTTAAATGAAATTCACTTTGTGACACAAAGCAAAGCAAAAATTGTTTTTATCGTCTTAATAATAACTTTAGTTGGTTTCATACGCGGGTCATTGGAAAAGTTATTTAAAAAAAAAAAATTTATTAAACCTATAAATATATTCAGTTTTGTTTTTTGTTATTAAAAAATATATATAAAAAAGGTAATACAAGTATCTTATAGAAAAACAAATATATATTTAACTTTTATAGAAGCGTTTGCAAAAGGGTTATATGATATCTGTATCAAGTTTAACATTAACCTAATATTTGAATACCTTTCTGATTTTAAACTTGAAGTCTTTTATAAAGTCTTTTTGTTTTGCCCAAATTTAAATTAACATTTTGTTTTGTTTTCTAATGATCTTACATAAACTTTGGCAGAAGCACTTTAAATACACCCGTGGTAATATTTTATCTGATTTATTTTTATTTGCCCTGATGTATGAAAATATCATTATGAAATGAATTGAAAAAGTTGATTTAAGTTCTTAAATATAATTTAAGATCGTTTTCTTTCTTTAAAAGATTTAAAATCAATTTGTTTTCCTAACAAGCATGGACCCGGTCTGCTTCGCCACCCCAAACTGGTTACTTAAAGTATCCCCTGGTTTTACCGTTTTCCCTATAAGTTAGAATCTTAAAAAATACTGAAAATGTATTCTTATTTTAAAAAGAAGTTACGAACGTAGTTTGAATTATGTCTCTATGTTATTTGGTTTTGTAGTTTAGTATAAGGGCCCAAAAAAAGTAACAAAATATAACTTTTACCCGTTTTTATCAACCAGACTCCCAAATTTCTAAAAAGTACCAGACACCTGTCCAATTATTTGTTGGAAAGAATATAATGCTTTTTAAATTTTGTTTGCATCTTATTTAGTTTAGCAGATATAAGGTTACCGAGTTATTCCTTAATATTTGAGTTTATAACGTGAGAGGTAACTACAGTCCAAAGTTCATGTCTCTAGCTTTATGCGTTTGGGCTGTGGAAATAGTTTTTTGTTTTTATCTATCTATTATTTGATAAAGATAATTTTCAGTTTTTTTTCAAATTTGCTTAATATTTAGTAAATTTTTTTCGTATAGAAAAACATTCTTAAAGTTGTTTTCTAGACAAAAATTTCAATGAATTTTTAATTTGCAAATTATTTGCAGCAATTTTTATTACAAAGTAGTTTTTTAAAAAAGTTTTAATACATATGAATTGAATTACTTTAGATATCAGTTTTTCTAAAAGCATTTAACACAATCTTTATTTGTAGCTATAATTTCATAGCAAAATTTTTGTTATGAGTTTGAAAGGCGACGTTTACCCGGAGATATTCATGATGACATTTAATAATTTCTCAACTGGAAGAACATGTTCTTCAATTTTTGTTTTTACCGACGACTTTCAAATGGATTACAAATAATTTAAACCTTTTCCACTTACGTTACAATAATCCTCTTCAATAAAAGGTTTAGTTTAAGTTTTTAAGAATTTATTTTGTTTTAAAACAGAACTCTAAACCTTTTTTGAATAGCTACTTTTATCTTCGATTCATTCTTAAATTGCAAATATGTATGTAAATATGTTACATATATTAGAAAAAATGTTAGTGTGTGCCATTCTCAAATACATAAAACGTATGTGATGACATTTTTGGATGGTTTTTGCATTTAAAAATTTGATTTATGTTGTCTGTCCGTATGTGTGATTGCTTGTATGAATGTATTGTGTTGTTGTTGTTGTAGCAGTCCTTATGGTATTAGTTGATGTATGTATGTGATGTATTAATGTGTTTGTATATGCGTGATTCTGTTTGTTTGTATGAATACTTTTATTAATGTATACAAAAATGATATAAACGATTGAAACATATGATATTTGCCTGCATTTGCTTTTGTTACGTTATAATTTACAATTGAACATAATTAATGTAATAAAACACATTTTTCTTGCGAAAAGCAGAAAACAAAAATAAATAGTTCGTACAAATGTCCAATGTAAAAGAGAATATTATAAAATGCTTAATAGTTCTATAGTTGCTTTCGTGGTCATTTAAAATCAGGCATAACTATAAAATATGTGGCTCTAAATTCATAATTTTAAGATTTATGTAATGGCCATTGCTTAATTATTAATTCAAATAAAAAGCATGAAACGAAGGGACTTTAGTAGATTTATTAAAATAAGTATCTTTGTTACAACGCGGCAAACAGCTATAACCTTAACATTCTGATATATAAAAGTATTGCATTGAATATTGAATGGTTTTAAATATATTCAAATTAAACATAGAGGCAATATTTTTTTAAAATCTGTCCTATAAAAACAAAATAATGCTACTTTTTTCAAAAAAGAAAATTAATTTAATAAATCTACGCGCTGTGCCTTTTTTCACTCAAGCAAGACTACAATTATTTTCTTAATATTTGTTTGCCAACAGTTTTATTGTTCACTGACAATTTAAATAACACTATTTTAAGTGGTTTTGCCAATAAAATATGTAATTGTTGCAGCCCTTTTCTAAAAGAAATTAAACTCTTAGTTATTTAAGGCTTTAGTTTAAAAAATTATTTTTACAATTAATTTTTATTTATTTGGAAATTACTATGGTTTGAGGCAGTAAAATGGGCTACAAAAATTGAAACGAATTTAATATATATTTTTTTTTTTTTAATAAATAATTCTGTTGAATTTTTTGGTTATAAAATATACTATTATTCAAAATAGCTATGAATATTTTTCACTTTGTACAATTTCGGGTTATTTTCTAAATATGAAATGAAATTGAAAATTACTGCTGTAAATGTTTCATAAAAGGTAACCCTTTAAATTTTCAATCTGTGGAAGTGTGAAAAGAAAAAGCGTCACCGCCATTTAAGATAAATTTATAATAAAATATATTTGTGGAACAGTACAAATTAAACACTTTAAACTTTACATGAACCACTTCAAAAACCTGCTCTTTAGAGGGCCTAGATTAAGTAGCATAAGGCTGGGGAAAGTTGGACTCCCAATATAAAGTTCTCAAAAAAATTTTTTAAACGCAGTTTGCAATGCAACACTGCAAAAACATGCGCTTACAAGGCAAAGCAACACCTTATAGTCACACTGCTTTGTCAAATAATGTTGTGACATTTTCATACATTGATAAACGCATAAATGTTTCGTTGTGTGTTTTTTTGTTACACAAACTGGGTACGGGGACTTGAATTACCAAATGCAATTATTTTTGCTATTAGTAGCTTCTGGATCCATTTTTCTCACTACGTGTATGTATGTATATTAAACAATGATCTTATAAATTTTAATTAAAAATTTAAACGTCAAGAAAAATTTATAAAGAATCACAAATGAAAACAATGCCCAAATTCGAGAATTACTGCGCATTGAAATGAGTTGCCATGCAATAATGAACATGCGGCGTTGCCAATACTAAGTCTACTGTGCTTATAAACACTAAACATTGCTGTATTGCATTGCAAGCTGCGTTTATAAAGTCAGCCACAGTCTCAAAAGTTTTTGTTGGTATCGGTTTTGCGCTTCCAAAAGTTTGAGTTCAAAAGCACAATCACATGTAACTTATACACGCATCAATATCTAAAACGAATTAAATCAATTGAAAAGTCGGCGATAGAGTTTATGTCCGTTAAATTTTGTGATTGAAAAAGAAACTCAATGTTAACTACCAGAGGTTTGGAAAATACAGTGCAACTTTGACATATAGTTTTTGTTTCGGTTGGATTATCAAGTTGTCTAGACTATAGTAGTGGAAATTATGGAAATTGTCTTATTAAGTGAAAACATGAATTTACTCCTTTGTTGTAGATATATTTATTCAAAAACAAAAAAATTACTATATAAAAGCCAAATTTTTATGTATGTATATACAGTTATGTACATACACTCAAGGAACTTCTTTGTTCAATATTTATTTACCATTAAAGGTAATTGAAATTGATTGTGTTACCGTCTTCTTATTTTTTATTTTATTTCGCATATCGTTAATTTGGGATCATAGAGTTTTGAGGCAACCTGCCTTATGTTCTTCCCTCATCAAGGCTTTTTAAAATGTCACACTTTTGCTATACTGTTAGTGTTTTATGTTGGCGTTTATTGTTTAAAAACATGGCACTTGGTATGAAATTAGACAACCATGCTTACGATGGAAAGAACCGATACTAAAGTTATGACAGAGCAAAATGTAAATCAAAGTGTAAAAAAAAACATGCGAGGTAGAAACAGCAAAACAATGCCATATAATTTTTCTTCGTACGTAAAAAAAATTTCGGCGGATTGGAAAGATAAAAATATTACATTTTCCGAAATGTAGATGCGTCCGAATTATTGACGTGACCCGACTCGCGCATGTCCTATCGGACTATCGAAATTGCACTGTACTTAAGGATTAAAGTTTAAACCATATTTCCAGTTTACTGTAATCGAAAGTTATTGTATTATGCTATATTTTTAATATAAATATTTTTATATATTATTTCTGTCATTTTCGTGCACTTAAAAATATTTACCAAAATTTGCCTTTTAAATTTTTAAAATACCAATAATTTACCAAAATCATATTTGGCCCTTTAACTCAATATATATACATACATTTTTCAACCAACAACTTGTTTAGAAAACAATTTGGTATTTTTTCCTTTCTTTCTAATAAAGTTTCGACCACAAAAACATAACAGCATTTTACATGCAGCAAACCAAAAGCAAAAAAAATACTCAAACAACAAAAGTATGTTCTCAACAGAAATTCCAAGAACAAAACCAAATTCCTGTAAGAATGTAAAAGGATTTTTGCAAAGAGGCAAATATATATATGGAATAAAATTGTTCGACAAAAATATTTTCTACTAAAACCATAATAAAATAAACTATTTTTGTATATTCATTGAGAGCAAATAGTCAATAAAAATATCAAGACAAGTAAAACAAATATTTTAAAGAAGAAACTAAAACAAAAAAAAGAAATTAAAAGCCTGCAGCCTGTATTTCATTTCTGGCTGAAAAATTTTATTTTAAACTATTTATGCAATGCAGACACTGAGACTTAGGTATGTTTATACATACATATGTTGTTGTTTACAATTATTTATTAAAATTTTAAATTTATTTTTGTTTTGCGGTCTTTTGATGCAAATGGTTTAGGTTAATCTAATATTTTATAAAATAAAGAATTATGTCATTTGCAGAAATTAATGGATCTTTATCTTGTTTTGTTTAAAAAACAAGTTAAAATTTGATTTCCTTCAAATATTCCATTTTTATTAGCAAACAATTATTTGGGAAGCAATCTAAACATATTTTAGTTGCATCTTGCAATTTATAAAATATTAAAACAATAAAAATTCTGTAGATTACTTTTAGCTGCTTTGAAAATTACAATTATAATGCTTTAAGTTTTAAGTGTTGTTTGCGTAGACTAAATTTAATAATTTCAAAATAGTTATGTTTATAATTAGAAAATTTAATTACTTTTTGTTGTCTACATCAGTGATCTTTAATCATTTGAGAATTTCTCTTTTTTGCTTCAGTCGCTTAACATTTTATAAATGTATAATTGTATTGAATCTGGAAAAAATTTTATGCTAAGAGAAGACTTGTTAAAGTTTTACATAGACAATAAAAGTAATTAAAAATATACTTTTTGCACAATTTTTTTTTTTATACAGAAAGTTTATCCCAAATTTTCTTAAAATAAAGTTTTAATGAAAAATTCTTTCAAACTAAATTTTCTTTGCAAATTTGAACTTTTCGAAAAGTCGTATTAAAATAAATGATATGTAATAAAAGCTATTGATTATATCACAATGCAGTCAATTCAAATCAAATCAAGTTTTAAAATAATTACAAAGAAACCTTTTTTTCGAGCTTTTCTATAACTAGTGCATGCGTAACTCAGAAATTTTTTAGAAATATCTAAATAATTTAAACGATTTTTCAGTTTCTTGACTTTAGACAATTTTTTGCTATACATTTTGAATTTAAAAATAATCATTTGGACATCAATTTTAAAGGTGCAGTCGTTTCTATACAAAATCTGCTCAAGCATTTTAAAATTTGGATTAATTTTTTTTAATATCATTTGATCTTATTCTGGAGGTGTCAGTACCAGAATACTAATCATTATCTGAGAAGATAACAACAGTAATTTGGCAGGATACAATGATCCTTTTGTAATAACGTGTCTGACTTATTCTAGTTTGCGGGTGGTGAAATAACTTTGAGAAAACATAGACGAAATTTTACTTGTGTCAGAGGTCTATCACCACAATTTTAGATTACCTGTAATAAAATATAAAACAAATTCTGATAAAATTTGTGGTGATTTGAAAATTTGTGGAGCCATTACTTAAACATAAAATGGGTTACACTAATATCGACAATTACTCTGAGAATTATTTTGCACAAATTGTGAAATATTTACTACTTGTTGAAGGCCACTTCACATTGTAATGCTGAGTAATACGACATGTCAAAAACTTAAATAAAATGAGAAAGTATAATAATGTGAACTAAACGCTGAGACTTTTCATTTTATTTTACAGCAAACAAAAACAGAGTTGTGATTTTACACCAAAAAAGAAACAGAGTTGTGTGCAAAAATAATATAAACAGCTGTTGTTGTGTACCTTGCCGTGTGTGATTAAATGAAGTGTGATAGTGTAGACACAAAACGTAATGGGAAAATTTTCTATCTAATTTTTTTGACAATCAGAACAAAAAACATTTAATTTTGCTCTTACAAAATCCAATGGAAATCTTAAGACTTGTATAATAGTCTGAAGTCACCTTAAGCTGTAATAAAAATTGTGTTAACGCGATGGAATCGCAATAAAAGCGGATTTTGCGAATATAAAAGAGGATATTTTTGTTAAACCACAGACCAGGGAGTCAATAAGAGATCCAGTGCTTAAGGAAAAATTAAAAGATCTAGAAAAACAGGACTTTTCACTTTATAAAGCTCTTAACCAAAAGCTTTTTTAAATACTTATTTTTACACTGATCATGGTATAATATTTAGGTAAAGTTTTTGTGTCACAAAAATGTTCAAACTTTGCTACCCAGCGTCTTTTTAGGTATTTTTGATAATTTTTTTAACTTATTGTCTTTGATATTTTAAGCTTTATAACAAAGAAGTTTTAAATATTGAAAAACTTTTGGAAGGAAAATTACAGAAGGTCATCACATCAGAAGGCAGGAAAAAGATTGCGAACTGTGAAACAAAAAAGTTGACTTCTTTAACAGCATAATGTTTATACTGCAAAATTTCTTAATGCAACTTTTCAACATTTTTTGACATAGTTTTTCATCTTCAAAATTCATACATGTTGTTAAATGTGCTAAAGAAAAGACATTATCCTAAAAGAAATTTTTTGAACCTGTTGGGAAAATCTTTGTTCTTATATTTTCGAGAATTTTTTAGCATGAATATGTAATAATTTTTCGCAGACAATCAACTTATCACGGTGATTGTTATTTAGGTTTCGTATTTAAAATAATAATAAATCGTAAAAGTCTGCGCAATTGGCTTAATTCTAGCTTGACGTCTACGAGACCTTAACCTACACCCATTTGCAGAAAGGTGTTTGTATCACAACCCACTATATACAGTCCAAAGTCCCAAAAACTTTCCGAAAAATTGAATACGAAATCACTGAGAGGGAATCACTGCTTCAACCAACTTCAAATACAAATACACATAGTTGAGCTGGTTATTGCAGTTTTAGTATCATTTATTTTTGTCTACTAATTTAATAAGTACAAGGTTTATTACAACATGTAATAGCAATTAATTTTAGACACATTAATTATAAAAGATTAACATGATGAGATAATGTAATTTTAGTTAAATATGACAAACTAAAGGGTGTGATATTATAAGAAGGGTGAGGGCAGATGGGGACTATGAATAGAGAAAAATGCTTTGATGTATAAAATAAAGTTAAAAATTTCAACACTAGACTTAAGGGCACACTTTTAATATATGCTGCTTCCCAAATGATTAAAAGAATGTACAAATTGCTAATTATAAAGTGAAAGCTAAATTAATAAAACTAAACTTAAATTAGGACAAAAAATCTCGTTTTAATAGTTTATATAAAATTTAGAGGAGATTTTAGTTTTAACTGGTAGTAGCTGTGAAAAGCAGCTGTTTGTCTAAAGAAAAGATGCAGGAAATTTCATAAAACTATTGCATAATTAAAAAAAATTACAGCGGTGTAAATTGCATCTACATAATATAGTTATTCGCTTCTAATAATTTCGTTTTAGGTTTTTTATTATCAGTTTAAGCTATTAACTTTTGCGAACTAATTTGCAGGTTTTAGTTAAACTAACTAAATTTTAAAAATTGTTATATTTTTAAAATTTTTGCAAACTGCATAATAATAAAAATAAATAAAATTTTTCAAAAAAAAAA
>NDXZ01025966.1:0-11788 GCA_003055125.1 Paykullia maculata | reverse complement strand
AAATTACAAATTCAAATACAAACAAACTTAAACAAACAGTGAATAAGAAAAATTTTATATTACAACAGTCGCTTTATAGTTTCCCTCAGTGAATTTAGTAAACAATGAAATGCAACAAAATTGAGTTATTTATAAATTTCGCTTTAAATAAATTAATTTATTTTGAGTTAAAACTATTAGAATAAAATCTATTGGCCAAGAAAACAGTACAAGCCCTTATAGTTTGTGTAGTATCATTTGTGTTGACTAGTGTTATTGAACACATATATTTATATAATTATTTTAACCTGCAGATAATCCGAAAATGCTTTGCTTAAATACCTACACTTATTTTATTGCAAAACTAATACATCCAAATAATTTATGGCGAACGTATGGGTTTTTATAAGAGAATTTGTTAAAAGTGTTTTTTTCAATTTCGTTAAAAACCACCCACTTATTTATCCTGTACAATTTTTATTTTATAACTTATGTAAAAAAATAAAAAATCTATAAGAATTTTGTTTTACTTGTAATAAAAACTTTTTACTTACAGCTAAAATTCATTGTAACTTTTAAGATGCAAGCAACTCCTTAATATAGTGACACTTATTAAGAGCTTTTTGCATTCCTAAATGCATTTATTTAATTTTTATTGCGAAAATAAATTTAAATATAAACTTACAAGGTAAAGTACTTTGAAACTCAAATTTGTTATTTACAGTCACATAATTATATCTTAGCAGAAAAGTATTTTTTTTTTGCATCAGTATTTGTTTGCTTCCATATGCACATTAGACAGATGTGTGAGAAAGTTTAGAAACACCAACGAAATTTACACTACCGATCATATAGTAACTATTAACATTTTAATTCGTTAGTGCAGTTTTCAATATTTTTTTTTAAATATAACTTCTGTTTAGCTATTTTCTTTTCCTAACATTAAAATTGAAAAGGTACCTTTTTATTCCATTGGTTTGATCAATCAAGATAAATAATCCATATATTCATATTTCTAGATTCATAAAGTAAAAATGTGCAAACAAATTGTATTTTCCCCCTATGTGATATCCTGATTACATTAAGTTCATAAGTATTTTGTATTCCTAGAGTAATAAAATTAAAAAATACCTTATAAAAAATTGAATTTTTGTATTTTCCAACATTAATCACACACAATTTAAACTAAACAATAATATATTTTTTTGCGTTAAAATCAATGGCCCGTATTCATAGCTACAAACTAAAGTCGCTTCTTTTTAAAATCGACTTTAAAATAAAAACCTCTTATTAACTCTTTTGCTATTATAGTAAAAAATAAAGTCTGTTTTACATTAAACCAGCTTTTAATGGGTGACACATCAAATAGTAAAATGTTTTCATACAATTTATAACAAAATATGAGCAAGTAGGAACTCTGCTCAGCTGATTTTAAATATTTTTGAAAAATAAAATATTAAAACAAAAATTAGTAGTGTCAAACTTTAAAATGAATTTTTATTTTTTATAAAATAATGAAATACAAACGAAAAGCCCAAAAAAAGACAACAAAAGTTTAATACAAAAATACAAAAGTTATGAGAAGTGATTCGGGCTGCTGTTTTTTGTAAATACCGGCTGACTTTGTGTTTTAAGGTAAGTTAAAAACAGCTGCACCTATTTCTAAATTTAAAGCCGACTTTTATGATAAAAGTATACTTTTAGTCGTCTATAATACACCAAAAGCATACTTTTTACAAAAGTACACCAATATGTTTTAAAAAGTTTCAAACTCTAAGCCCAAAATTTCCCTATAATTTAAGTTGTACTATATAACACGATTTTTTAACCCTATTTTGCAATTGTGTTTACGTATATTTTTATTTTTTTTAACATTTCCCTGATTTTTTTTTAAAGAAATCTAAATTATTATTTTATTTTTTGACATTATTAGTACTTACAAAAGGCCCAAAAGAAAACAATATATATTTTGTATGCCTTTCTACATCCTAAGTTCTTGAATTTCAAAAAAGCACCACACTAATACGATTAGTTTAGTTTTGTTTGTATCTTGTTGAATTTAGCAGGCATAAGGTTACCGATTTTACCGCCAAAACATTAGAACTTCCAAAAATACTTCTTAGTCAATTTACTCAGCGGGCGATGTCCCCCAGTCTCTTGTCTCTAGCTTACTGCATTTGGGATATACGATAATAAAATAACCAGTCAGATATTTAGTTACTATTTTGTATATACAGACATATAAAGATATAAAAATGAGATTTAAGTTTAACACGTAGTGCTACTTATATTGGCGCTATTTTTATATACATTCCTTGCAAAACTATATTTACATACATTAGACCCACTCACAAAAAAGTTAGTTTTGAAAACTTCTTTACAAAATAAATAAAAAAGAACACAGAAAAACAAATGCAAATACATATTTGCCAAAAAATGTTTTACTAAATTATACTATGAAGGAAAAACTTTGTTATTGTTTATTGAAGAAGTCATTACTTGTCAAATATTATACAACTACTTGCTTTTAATGAATAAAATATGGGCATTTCTCTAATGTCGAATGCGACATTCGTACAAAGTTAAAGTGAAAAAAAAACATGTGCCAAAACGTTTTTTTAATTTTTACAAAGGCGAAACTTGTAGCTCTTGATTAGCACTATAATTAGTGCTAAGGTTTGATTTTGGTCAATTGTTCGTTTTCAAGATATATATAAAAAACCTAGGCATTCGCATGCGACAAAAACAGAAGTCGAATTCAGCGAAACCTGAAGGGATATTTTAATGCGACTAATTTTTAAATGTTGTGCATTGATGTTTCTTAAAAATGTATTTTATTTTATTTAAAAATATTTTGTAGTAAATTTAATCCCGTTCGCATGCGACATGTCATTTTCCATCATACTTTTTATGCTTATTTTGTTACTTTTTACTTTTTTTTATATTTTTTACTTTTTTATGTATTAGACATGAACAATATGATTTAAAGTGGTTTTTAATAACAAAATATCAAAAATAATAGTACTACTAATGTCAAGTAAGGTTTTTTGTAATGATATATGCATTCCTAGCTGTTTCTACCTGTTGGTCATCGCAACAAAACGAATGCAAGTGGGATATACCTGGAATGTTTTTTTTGTTTCTTCCATTTTTTGTCCAACTTAAAATGTAGAGACAAATTTTCAATTTAAGCAGTTTGCATAAAATACATGTTGGTTCCATTTGTGTTTTTTCTGCACATCAATAAAACGATAGTGCATCGGGTAAAACGACGTTTTAAGATTTGGTTATTTACCTCACTTTTCTTTTAATGACGGCTCCAACTATATCAACGGATCAAACTCCATTCTATATATATATATGTACATCCAATTTGCTTCATAATGTCATTCAAGCTTGTCAAAATATAATAATTTTAAATTGAGTGCAGCTTCCATCAGAAAATATTAAAATCTTTGAAAAGTGCCCATAAATTCATCATCCTTTAATCTTTCTCTCTACCGTTTGCTGTTGGCTTTATTTTTCGCGCCGCCGTTTTTACTCATATTCATTCAAAAATTTTATATTTTGTGTTTACATATACAAAAAAAGATATTTTAGAAAAACATTTTTTTTTTTAATTTTTACATTTTACACTTACGATGTCGCACTCTACAAACTTTAAACAAGTGAAGAAAACAAAGTGCTGATAATTTTCCAGCAAATTTTTTTCATTTAATTTACAATAAAAATCCCTGTTTGCTACTAATATTTGATGCGCATTGTACAAATACCTTCGACTCACTGATAACACATGTCCCTTTTTAATGTCGCACGCGACATCATAATATACGGTAAATCAAAGGAAAAAAATTACCGTAACTGGCAATCATATCGTTCCTTTTACATTTTTTTATAATCTTTAAATATAAACCGAGATTTAAAAGAGCAAATGTCGATGCATAATGCCTCTCGAATTCAAATCAAAACAAAACAAAACATGCAATAAAAATGTTTAAAATATAACTTTTGCACTTGTTCGACTTTGCATTCGAATATTTTAAAATGTGTTACAAGTTAATTTTAGATTTGTTTATATTAGTTAAATTTGATAGATTCCCCATAAAAATATGTTTAAAAAACATAAAAAACATTTTTTGGCTGCGGTTGAAATTTCTGTGGAAATGCCCATATTCAATTGATTGAATAAACTTTCTAAGAAGAAAAATTAGGTTTGTCACAACTTTACGATACGTTTTCCAGAAATACTTAGAAAACACCTTTAGAGTCGATGTAAAAAACGTCATTTAAATCATAAACTACACAGAGGGGAAAAAGACGTTCTACGACGGCTGTTGTTGAAATAAGAACTATGTGTTCTTAGAAAAATGACACTATCCGTTGTCGAATCAAGAAAAAACGTGCTTAGCTTACTTCTGACAACGGATTGTGTCAATTTCGGTGTTTTTCGAACGGTTTTTTCCCTCTGTGTACAGTCAAAAGGAGAACCATAATAACGAATTGAAGTGGCTCCTTACAATCTTTACAACAAAAGTGTAAGCAGCTTTTATTTTTATTAGATATTCAATAAACAAAAATTCATCACGTGTTTTCATTGCGAGAAAAAAAATCATGGCAGATAATAAAAGGGATGTTGTTCGAAGCCAGCACGCTTTTACACCGGCCTGGCAACTCGTCGAAATTGAGATGGGTTCAAAGTTTCAGCAAACCCAGATGCCACTCAGTTACAATATACATTTTTTTTTTTGAATTATGCGTGCTATAGAAATAATGTTGCCATTAGAAAACCACTTATAAATATTGCAGTAGTATTGAAGTACTGATTAAAAAGAATGTAAGTACATTTGCAGGGACATGTCATTACCAAGTTTTGGTAGGAACATTTGTTCTGAATTGAGTAAATAATTTTTATTAACTGATTTTTTAAGCTGAAACCTATCATATTAAATTAAAATTTTTAATATTTTTTTCTTTTTTTTTCTATTTTAAAAAACTTCGACCAAGGCAGAGCTATAAATATACTAAGTTGCACATCGGTTTGTATGGGCAATATGTTTAAAAACAGAGTTACCGAAATTTTTTTATTTCCATATTATATACAGACTATTGTGTTATAATGACAAAACTTATCAAGTTAAAAGTAAATAGATATCTGTTATAATTACCTCGGGTGGTCATTGTATTTTCTTTATAGGAAAATAAAATATATGGCTGCATGATTTTTTTTCTCTCGTGTTAGATTTCATTTTATTCTCCTATCGAATAAGCATCACAGCAAAAACATTTATTAAAAATCATATGCCTACGTACACATGTATAGATGTATGTGTGTAAGAACACTAAAGAACCTGTCAATAATAAAATTTGTTAAATATAATTTTCTACTTGTCAGTCATACTAATACATCTTAATACCAAAATTGTTTTGTACTTATTTTTTTTTTATTTCTTTTTAAATTATTTTCTTTAATTAAATGGGAGATATTATTATTATGAAACACATTTTAAAAATAAAGACGTATTAGTTTTGCCTTTGGAAATATCTCTTTTAGTTTTTTTTTTCTTAATGTTGTTTTGCTAAAAATCCTTTTTAAAATCTTTATTTGTAGGAAATATTTAATAATGTTCCCTTAGGCTTTGCTAAAAGGACTTAGTTCTCACCATTTTATATTGAGCCATTCTAATGAATAAGGGTACATATACTCGTATGAATATCTGAAAATGGTTTTAAAATTATCCCATTAAGATGGTTAAAGAAAATCGATTTACAACAAAAAACATCCAAAATCAAGTGAAGCAAAAAACAGTATTAAATTGGTTTACTAAACATCCTTCTTCACCTTTTTCCTTCATGCAGGCTAGATAAAAATAAATCTTATAAATACATACATACATACATATGTATATATAAACAATCACGTAGCCTTAAATATTTGCTCATAGAAATAGTATATATTAAGATTTGTAGAAAAATTTTACTTTCAATTTGCTGTTTACGAATTATACATGCAGAAATAATAGAAGCTACAGCTGAATGTGACAGTGAAAAATATTAAGATATATTTTTATTAGAAAATAATCTTCAATCTCAAAGCACTTCTCTTCTATGAATATTTTGATCCATCAAGAAAAAGAGATTATAAGGATTATGAAGGTTGAAAATGGCTTATTTGATGCAGCTGTTTACCAAAAACTTATTCCATTACTTAAAATTATTCCCTGATTTATTTAAAGTCAATACAATTTGGTACAACTCCATTTATAAATGAAGATATAAAAATAAATATATATTTGAATATTCCTTTTTGGTAATTTTGAAGCAAATTTAATGGGATTTTCGATTTATTTAAATCTATGTTCGTCTCTAACCATACTTTTTCTCTCTACTGTTGAAAAAATTGTTTGTGTATTAAATTATTGTAAAAGTAACATATACACATATGTATGTTTCTTGTTCTTTTGTACTTGTTTTTTTAAATACATACATATGTATGTCTTTATACATGTTTGGATATGTTCACATATCATTCTATAACTAAAGCTTTTATCGAAAGTCATTTGTCACTAAGTGACAAACTTGTTAAATATTAATCAAATACATTATACCAGGATATAGACAACATTACCGCAACAACCATTTACCACAATTTCATCCATTTTATCCATTGGTTGTTTTGTTTTTGTTTTGTACAAAAAGTACAGAGATACTTCTTTCACTACTCGTACTTGTACTTACTTTTGCATACATATATGTAAGTATGTATATGTGTTCAAGTATGTGAAATGTTATTTTATTTCCATGATCACACAAAGTTTTTACAGTTTTTATATCAGAGTTCGTGTGATTAAAAATTGTTTAACTTTTGTAGAAATTAATCAGGGGTAATATATATTAAAGTCAAAACTTTGCACCTGTGATGGTTATAATTATTCTAAACATAATGATTGATAAAAAAAATGTTGACATCATTGGCATTTTTATAAAATCAACATGAACGTCACAGCAAAAAAAACTGTGCAAAGTCAAAAGGGGTTCTCCGAACATAATGAATTATACTGTTTATCCTTGATGTGATTAAGCTACCTGTTATCTGTACAGTTAGGATTAAGAGGAGAGAGATATTTTTAGGCAACGTTTAACGCGCCATTCTTCTGCAAAAAACCAGTCACTTCCCCTATTTAAGGACTAGAGATAGATCAAATCAGTGGTCACTGTATTCGAAAGACTACTAAATCACCGGAAAATACAAAATGTTCTCCTATTCCTGTGGGAAATTGACTTTAATTCAATTTTCTTCATTGTGTATAAAATACCTTGTTTTTTACTTTTAAATCAATTTCTTTTTAATTTTCCAAATGTCCATGAAATTATGAAGACCGCTTTTGACTCGCTGATCATAAGCTGACACTTTTCAATTGTCATTCAAATATTTTGCCCTTAATCTCGCAATTTAAAATTTTCAAACTTTATGTATAACAACTTTAACCGAAAATCTTATCCAAAGTGCAATCAGCTTTTATAATTTTAAATGTTTCAAATTAAAAGAAGGCAAATTGAAGAAATGGGTACAAGCAGTTAACATTTTAAACTACATACTAAAACATAACAAAAACATAACGTAACGTATAAAATGACAATAAAAACAAAAATAAATAAATAAAAAAACAAAAAAGAGTTTTTTAATTTACAAAAAAAAAAGATCTCAAGCCGAAATATTATTAAAAGAATATATATTAATTCAAAAGGTTCACAAATAAATAATACATTTATTAAAACAAAAATTAAAAAAATATTTTTTAAACAAATGAGAAAAACTTTTTTTTTAATTGTAATATTAATTTAAAATTGTTTACAGTTTTCAGCTAAAATAAGTACTTAAATTTTTCAATTTATTTGCAAAAATAATTATTATTTTTCTCCTTTTACGATATTTATTCTTCTAAAATTTCCTAAATATTAGCTTTTTTTGTAAAAATTTTCAAAAAAGATCAGCCTTGGGCTTTCCCCTTTCCGAGTTTGACAATATACTACTGGAGAGCTATTTTTCGTTCTTGTAGGATTTTTTTTCTTTACTTTAAGTCAGTGGCGGACAGTCTTCAATTATTAACCAATTTTGTTTTCGGTGCTATTTATATTTTTTTTTAATTTAAAACATTTACGTTTAAATATTTTAGCCTCAAAACTGATTTCTAAAGCTTACAAAGTTCTAGATATTGATATGGTGTCACAGGTAAATAATTATTTTACAATTTAAAATTGTATTTAAAAGAAAATAATATGTAAGATGTAGTAAATTTATTTACTTTTACTTATTTATAGCCCCGAAACTCGTTTACATTTAAAAAAAGGGTATTCATGATTCGTTGCCGACAAATTTCAATTTTTTTATATATTATTTTTTATATGTAGTTTATTAACTTTTTGTAGCTGCAACTGTATGTGTTAAACAATAATAACAACAGCTTAATTCTATTCGAGTATAAAACAATAAAAGTTAAACACTTTAACTTAAGTTGCATTAATGTTTTTTGTTTTTCTCATTTTCTATGCATGTGAGCATAAAATGTAACTGCCACTCCTTGGTACACAATAACAGACATGGGTACATGGTATTTAATTTTAAAGATAAATATGAGGGTACTCTAAGAAGTAAATTATGTAAAATATGTGGACAACAAAAAGTGGTTTTGGGTTTTTATCGCCAGGTATTGCTTTATATAGTTTTTAATTTTTTATTAAAAATAATTAATATACTTTTTAATTTTGGTTTATTTCTTTTTCACGGATAAACATTTAATTGTTTATTTTTTAGAAATTCTCAATTTATAACATACATCACAATACCAAATTTATCCGTATTTTTATGTATATATAAGTATATTTATTTCACAAATTAATTACTTAAGGTTGAGGTCTATTTTCATATAAAATAGTTTTTATTTAAATTATATTTTTCTTTTCAATATTTTGCCACTTCGCCACTTTGTGTGGCATCGTCAGGAAATTATAACATCATATAGGTTGTCATTTTTAACCGGTTAGAACTAACGAAGACTGCGCTCACTTTTTGACATTTATAATCAGTATACTCTGGCAGATCATCATGAATAGATTTTTTAGATTGACTTCGAAAATCAGTCATCAATTCGCGCAACTTATAGATGATTTCACGTTACGGTCAGTGAACATGATTAATGACTTTTTGTCTGAAAATATGGATGACATTAATTCGGGTGCTGCAAGCCATACAGCGACTGCAACCATCGATTTATTGATATCAGAGTTTGGCGATAAGTTGATTTCGAGATATGGACTTGTCAATTGACAAGGCCGTGTGGTTTGACATCTCTCGATTATTTCCTGTGAGATGACATGAAGGTATACTGATATACCAACAACAATTAATGCCTTGAAGTCCAACATTTTTCTCTTTTGTTTTCGTGGCCAAATGCTATGTATTGATATTTCAAATTAAAATTTTTCTTTTGACGCAAACTTGTCTAAAAATGCTTTTTTGCATAAAGTGTTAAGTTTATACCAAAAACGCAATTAAATTTGTATAATAATTTTCAATAAATTGTTTATTTGTTCAACTAATTTCAGGATTGACTTCATACATTATACTGTGAAAATGAGACATGCAGGCAGTAAAAACCCATCTTAAGTAATCCAAGTTGATGCTGTTGACAAAGTTTTCAATGATGAACGGAAAAATAGAAAACAACATTAGAGGTAAGTAAATATTTTCTTGTTTGTGTTAGAAGTAGAGGAAAAACAAATGGGGATATATGCCAGCTATTATCAGCCATGTGGCAATAGGGCCGTACAAACAATAATAACATCAAGAAAGAAAAAAAACGTTACAAAATATCTAGTAAGTGTTTTCTTTCATTTATTTAATAAGAACATTAGTATTTGTGCGACAACAACTAAATATATTCACAACAAGTATACATATATACATACAAGTGTGTATGTGTTTATGAAAGTGTTTTATATACATACAACCAAATTACATGGGGTCGTAAGTACTACATGAGGTTTAACATTTTAAGTACGTACTTAAATATTTGCGTCATTTTGCTTTGCATCCATACTTATATATGTATGAATATATCGCCAACAATTTAACACTCTTACACACACATGCTGACTTACTGTTAAATAGGATTTAAATTCAAAAATACACGAACTTTTGATATTTTTTTTTAATACAAGTGAAGTTGTAAGCAAAATCTTAAACACAATTTGAACTGATCCACAGATACGACCTGCTAAAATGTAGTATGTTTTGAGGTGGTTACCTGCTAGCAGGTGTTTTTACATAATACATTGTCAGAAATCCATATAAGACTTGTTATGTTTGTCTTAAACTAATGTTAATTGATTTTGTAAAGTCTTAGTTTTTTTATTAAAATTAATAAAACTGAACATAATTAAATGGTTAAAGTGAACAATATGTTTTATTAACCTAAATTCAGAGTAAATTTTTAAATTTGCAGAAATTAATCTATGATAATTTTGTAAAAAGTTATTATTGTTAAACTTCGGTATTTAAGTAATTATTTTAAATTGTATTTATAAAAAATTTTAAATACGTTTTATTTTTTATAATTATAAAAATGTTTTAATGTTTTATAACATGAGTTTAAAAAAATCAATTTTGTAGCAAAGAGATTGACACCTTTTAAATTAACCAAACGACGGAGGATGATCTTTTAACAAATAAGATTTCCTATATAACAGCACTATAGTCTGGTCTAAGTTAATTTTAAATTTCTTTCCTATGAAAAAAATTATTTCTTATAATTTAAGGATATTCTGAAGAAGAAATTTTCCAACAGTGTTGGCAGAAAAA
This sequence comes from Paykullia maculata, assembly GCA_003055125.1. Taxonomy (NCBI): domain Eukaryota; kingdom Metazoa; phylum Arthropoda; class Insecta; order Diptera; family Rhinophoridae; genus Paykullia; species Paykullia maculata. The sequence continues at coordinate 951 of NDXZ01025966.1, read as the reverse complement.
ATAAATATTTGCGAAACACATTTAAAACACCAATGAAAGAGTTTTAATGATGAAACCTACATATGTAAGCTAATTTTGAAAATACATACATTCCACTCGACTGGTGTCGGAAAAAATTACTTTTTCAGAATATTTTATTACCACAACTGAAAGTTATTATCTTCACATGTACAAAATTAAAAAAAACTTAAGCTAGAGTTTGCAATCAATTTTATATGAAAGAACATTTTCTTTTACCAATTAATGTTTGCAGTTAATAGTCTTACTTAAGAATTTTAGTATTTAAAAAGCACTTAGCAATTGGTTGAGGATAATAGAGAAACATTAAAAATAATAACTTTATTTAAATATAAGGCAACATTTTTTTATTTATTTTATATATATAATTAAAATATACTACATTCTTAATGATTTAATATTGTTAATATCTATAATTGGCATAACTTAATAGTTGAGATTGGCATTTAAAGCTGATTTAAAATTGTATCCTTATATTTAACATTATTATCAGATTTGTGTAAGTATTAATTTCATTTGTTTTTAACAACTACATTTACATATTTAAATTTAATTTTAAGTTGTTTATAAAATTAAATTAACTCATTTATTGCAAGAATTTAATTTATTCGTTGTAAATCTGTATATAAAGTTATTTATTTGTATATAAGTCTTTATTTATATATTTGTTTGTCGTATTAACATTATTGTTTCAATTTTTATGATTTGTTGTTAGTTTTAAGCTGTCTGTATGCTGCATTTCACTGGTGCTTATACCTGATCATCAGTAGACTTTGAAATTATTTCTTGAAAAAGTGCAGCATATAGACAGCTTGAAACTAACAACAAACCATAAAAAGCAAGGAACTAAGCTTAAAACATAAAAAGGTTAGAAAAAAAAATGTGTTTTTTTTAACAAAAATGATTATGTTTGTGTGTAAGATATGCCTTGTG
>NDXZ01025960.1:5646-20220 GCA_003055125.1 Paykullia maculata | reverse complement strand
GGGACAGACGGACATGGCTAAATCGACTTCCCTATCTATAAAGATTCAGAATATATATACTTTATGGGGCCGGAAATGATTATTGAAGAAATTACAAACGGAATGACAAACCTATATATATATCCTTAACACATGTGTGTGTGTGAAGGGTATAAAAAACAGAACAACAGAAATAAGAAAAATAACTAATAGATGGAAATACTTTTTCCTATCAGTTGAATTTCAATAATATAGATAAAAATTAATCAGTTTTTTGGTATTAATTGCTGCTCAATTCAATTCAATTCCATTACATTTACAATTTGTATTTAATTTTTTAATTACAAATAAAGTAATTTGTAACGTATAAGTTTTAAAGAAAGTTACAATTGATTGTAATTAAAATCTGAGTGTAAGATGTAATGGTAATGGACATCCCCCAGGTCTGATACTTACTTTGGCTTTTTTATTCAGAGTAATGGCCACGCATCATCTTTGTCATCATCGTGGGACGTCGTTGAAGTCGTTGTTATTGCCATCGCAGTTAATTCAATTTCGTATGAGTATATAAGTATATGCGTTTCATACTAATTCTGTTTTGCCACACTGTAGGTTGTGCATTAAACAATGGTGTGACGCATAAAATAATTCATCATTCGTAAAAATATATGTATGCTTGAAGTTTCTGTCTTTTTGTTTTAGCTCTCATACCTATAAATTTTTGTATAAAATGCAATTGCATTTATTTTAATGGTTTGTTGTGGCCAGTCCATTCATTCGGTCATTTCACCAAACAAAAAAAAGGGTTGATTTGAATGAGTTACTGCCAGCTTTTGTTTGTTATAACTTTTTCTTCATATGACGGCTGTATTTACTAATGACAAATTATGCCTTTTTTCATTTTTATGGGTTTCTCACCATTATTATTGTTTTTAGCAGGGACCAGTTGAGTTTTCAATTTAAAAACAATTGTTTTTAAAAAGTACCAGTTGTTATACCACGCAATTGGATTTTCTTAAGACCCTCTAAGAAAATGTTTGTAAGAATTTATTTTGAAAAAAGGTTTTTGTTTTAAAAACTTACTTTTCTATAAATAAAATATTCTAAATATATTAAAGGTCAATGGTGTAGTCTTTAATTACACCATTACGGCGTAATTTACAGACATAAGTCAACTTTTTGTTAACTAAAATAAGTACAATTGTTTAACTAATACGAGCTTTCGCTGCCTTAACATATGGAAAACTTAAAGTTGTGAATAAAATATCATTAGGGAAACTATTGCCATTAGTTAACTAATGACAGTAAATTCGGGCACAAAAGTGGAAGAAAAATGCTTCTTGGTTAAAAACAACTTATTTCGCAATTTTATTTGGAAGCCATGTTTTTTGCACTATAATATCAGTCAATAACACGAAAACTGATAAAAAAATGTAATTTTGTTTGGAATTAATATCATCACTTCTTTCTGCCCCTAAGGGCTTGTAATTTACACTTGTTGCATAGTAGTCAATCACTGTCCAAGCTTGATATTCTATATTTATCTTCTTCTGTCTTCGTTTAGTTAAACGTTTTTTAGCGAACCTCAACATTAGCAGGTCCCTTAGGCCGACATTTAGTTAATGCAACTAATTAATATTTTTAGTCATTCATTAATTGGTCGATCCCTTTGTATTTTAAAACTTTGAGGTAGTACATGAATGCCATGTTTTTAATAACTTCAAAATAGGGTCCTGTTGTGGAAAATCATGATGTTTCAGAATTACAAATTTATTGCGAGTTTTGCTGGACTAAACATGAGTCATGGGAAGCATATAAGATTCTTGTTTTGTTTTTTAAATGGTGCAAAATAAAAAACTGAACTGAAATATCACCTTTATTTAATCAAAATTGAAATAAAAACCTCAAGTATGGGTCGGTACTTCAAAATTTATTTTTGGATTTGTCATTTAATCCAACCGAAATAATTCACTGAAACAACGTCGAATTACAATGAAATAAGATAGACTAAGAAAATTCGTTATTGGATCGCAATACTCGACTTTAAATAAAGGAACTTGAATTTCTACTGGGTCGTTTTAATACATTATTTTAAATTGAATTCTTAAAAGAACACAGGCCAGTTGTGGCTTAATGCTGATTGGTTGACAATTACTGTACGGGTAAAAGGTTTTGTCTACGTCAAGTTTATTTTATATATTTTCCTTGTTTTTTCATTTAATTTCTTTTTTTTTACCTCTTCTTCTAACTTAAAGCAAATGTTGTTGTGCTGTTTAAGTAATATCTTGCTACAGCAGCAAGTTAAGTTAAAAAGTAGAAAACAAAAATATAATAGTAAAAAAGAAAATAGCAACAGCAATAATACACAACTAAAATAATAATAATAATATTGTTACATTATAATGATGTCACATCTGTTTGTACAAAAATTTAATTCGCTTCAGTGGTAAACGTCATAAACCAGGACATTTTAGCAATTGTTGTCCAGTTCAGTAGCAACGACAACAACAATAATAGCAACACCAACTAAGACAACAATAATATTCTACATAATTTACTAGAACAATACATGTTGGGAGGTTAAACAAATAATGGTTTTAATCTCCACTTTCATTCCCTCTATTTATGAGGGTATAATTCGTTACCCTGTTTTGTCTCCAACTGCCGAGAACATTTGATACTTATTGCGCAAATAATAGTGGATTGTCGTAAAATTTATTTTTAAACTAAACCAACTAAAATTGTAGGCTTTATTTTACCGAAGTCATTGTCAGTAGTTTAAAGGATATAAAAGTTTTTTTTTTCATCGTAAAATTTAGCATGTGTTTAGATGAAGGCTTTTAATACTTTAGGTTTATTTAAGGTATTATAATTAAGGTTTAATTATAAGGAAACTAAACGATAGAAAAAAATTTATTAAAATATTTTGTAAAGAATGAATGTGATTTACGTTTTCTATTACTTATAGAAAATTTATCGAAAATTATAATTAGAAAATTAATTATTATTTTATTATAGTTCTTTAAAAAAAAAATAGTCTATAAAAAAATGCATCAAAAACATTTTACAAATAGAATTTTGTAATTTAGATATTTTATAGACATTACTGTTTAAAGGGGCAATTTTTGAAAATTTATTAAAAAGAAAGCACTAGTCTAAAATCAAAATGATTTTATAAGAAGGAAATTTATCGACTTTTCCTAAACAGAAATCTTATGAACATTTTTCTTCATAGATAAACTTTTACTTTTTTGAAGATTTTTCTATTGACAAAAAATTTATTTATATGTTTGTAAAAGGAAAATGATTAAGAAAGAAAGTTAATAAAAAATTCTATTAGGAGAAAATTTCTTAAAAACTTTTTATAAATAAACTCATGTTGATATGAATTTTTTTACAAATTCAATTGCAAAAAACTAATCGAAGTTTTAAATTACGATTGAGAACTTTTCGCTACAAAACGAAAAAACAATTACTAAATACTATTTCCACTCTTTTTGAGTCTTAATTTTAATTTGAAGCAAATGTTTTTGGTCTAGCTGTCAGTCAGTATTAATTTTTTTAACTTTCACTTTCAACACTTGGAAAAATACAACTCATTTAAAGGCATGACTTTTCCTTAATAACAGAAATTATTTTAGTTTAGTCAGCAGCAGTTGCAGTTGTATGTTTTAGTAAATGTTGTACAAGTAGTTGTCATGAGCCCTTAGTAGTAGTGTAAATAGTTCAGGGTATGTAAATATTTTTGTTTAAATTTTGTAACCGTTGAAAATATCCTTTGGTCAGATGGTTTTGGTTTTGTATTAGCGCTGATATCAACACACATCCATACACTCATACATATATACCTACGTAAAGTAGAATTAGTTTTATTTATACGTTATACGTATTAATTCTGCTGTTGTATTAGTGTGTAACTAGTTTTCATAGTTTACAAATGTATTTAAATGCAAATATCACTATGTTTTACCAAATATTTGCATCAAGTATTAGAGTATGTCTATAACTAACAAATACTAGTAGTTGAACATACAGACAGACGGACAGATCAGGCTGCGGGCATTCATTTGGAAAGTTTGTCGTGCAATTGGCAATTATTTTGCCATGGTCATAAATCTGTCTTTGAGTAAATAAAGTCCTGTTTTTTGTGTTACAAGTATGTTTGTACGTTTATTGGTATGTCTATTTTTCTCGCTCTCTCTATATCTCTCTTTCTCTTTGTTTAACGTTATATCGTTTTTGTTTTTTTGCTGCAAATATAAATTGTAATACTTGTTTAATTTTTATGGCAAATGTTGTAATGTTAGCTGAAGCGTTAAATAATGTCCAGTTTGTTTTAAGTACTGGACATGACTTAATGATTAAATTAATATAATAAATTTGAAAATATTGATTAAAATATAAAGATAAACATGTTTAAAACAGTTTAAAATTTATTTTTACTGCATGGCATTGAACTTTGGTTGCAATAAAGTAAGAATCATATAGTTATTATTAAATTCAGATATGACTTTTAGGCTAACCTGAGGCAAAACAAAAAATATCAATAATATTGTTGTTATTGTTATTAGGCAAACGTTATTAAAAATCAAGGTGTTGCTTTTGTATATTCATTACATATTTAATATTGTTTTTATAATTAAAAAAGCACGAAAATTGAAATTATATTTAAATAAGTTCCTTTAAAACACAATTGGGTTATTCACGGTAGGCAGGTTATGAGCTTAAACGCTTATGTGATTATATTAACAATAACAAAATAAATTGAAAACAAGTAAGAGCGCTATATTTGGCTGTGCCAAATCTTATATACCCTTCACTAAGTGTATTTACGTAAAAAAAAAAAAAAATTTTTTGCTGATATGTATCTCGAAAAAAAATTTTTTTTGCCGATATGTATCTCGAAAAAAAATTTTGTTTCCTTATATCTCGAAAATTTTTTTTTTATTTTTCCAAAGGCACGTCTAATTTCTGATTGTTTAATACCAACAACGCGTCCGTACAACATCGGGGGGCTGAGAAAACTTGATTTCAACACACGGTAGTCGTCTTTTTTGGCTTATATTTGGGTCAGTTATTAGGGGTTTTACTTGGTTTTTAATAGCAAACATCTCAGTAGAATTTCTGATTGTTTGATACTACTAACGCATCCGTACGACATCGGAGTGCTGAGAAAACTTGATTTCAACAGGCGAACGGACAGACAGACAGACAGACGGACATGGCTCAATCGACTTCCCTCCCTATCTATAAGGATTCAGAATATATATACTTTATTGGGTCGCAAATAAATACTGTAGAAATTACAAACGGAATATATACCCTTGTCACCTCTGGTGAAGGGTATAAAAATAATCAACATTGCCCGACCCATACTATTGTTTTTAAATTATCTGCTTATTTGATTATTTGCAGTGTTGGAAAGTAAAATTATGTTATACAGTGCTTGTCTTTTTAGCTCAGGCGTAGGTGCAACAACAGCATAAGCATTGTATTATATACATATTGTATAGCACAATTGAAAGTTGCAAATGAGAGCTTGGGCCTTGAAAAACTATATCCTTTAAAAAATATTTACAAGACGAGCGAATTGACTTTTGTCGACACAGCTGAGCACATTATCTCGCCAATAAGTGGATTTCGGTACATACAGCCCCTTTCCTCGTCGAAAACAGCTGATTGCTGTTCATCCATGTTTTCATCAATGACGGTATCGCGCTGGTCGGTGTGTACTGTGTATATAGCTATAAAAAGCTTTAATATTTGCAACACAACATACCTTCAATAATTTCAATTTCAGAAATACATACATACTTATATTTATTTCATAGTCAATTATTTGGCTTTTTGTGCTTTTTTAAGCATTTTGCGTCCAATTTAAATTAAAATTCATGTCCAATTATAATTTATGTAACAAAATTATAAAACAAAACATGGAATAGCTGATTGATTAAAAATATGCAGATAACCAATACTAAAGGGTGTTCACGGAACACAACCTATCGTGAATAATCTAAATATAAAATTTTTAAGAATTCTTTCAAAATTATTAAACTATAGATTCTTTAATATTTATTCCGGTGACATATATTATCTAAAAACGTTAACAATAAATTAAATGGCCAATATTTTCGCTGCAAAGATAAAATATTTTTCAATAATTTTTATGTAAATGATAGATAAATTTTCTTATTAAACATTATCATTTTACAATTAAGTTTTGGCTTTATTAAGCTGAAATGACGTCTAATCGATGCAATAAAGTAAAGGTAAATTGGATTGTGATAGGTCCCTATGATATTGCAAATATTGTAAGACCCTTTTTGTATCCGCAAATAGAAAATGTTAAGCCTTAAAATTTTAGCTAAAAAAAGAGAGATCACCAAGAATAACAAGATCCCAAACATTGTGTAATTATTTTATAGGTAATTGCAATTCGGAGAGGTGTTTTTTCTTCTAATTTTTTTAAAGTTTGATATCTGAACTTTGAGAGCGATGTCATGGCCCCGTATAGACAAAGCTTAAGACAATATGAAAGTTCAGATGTTACTGCATTCTTTACGTCAATCCTTTTGCTTCTTAATTTATATTTTATATTTTATTTTATTTAATTTATATTTTTAAAAATTATTTGTCATACTGATACGAAAAACAACATTTTTATTTACTTATCAGGTAAAACCGTTCATCAATTATGTTTATAATATTACAGAAAACTCTATCTGAGCTGTATGCATTTTCGAAACCAGCTACGGCTACATTAGATCTTTTTTGTTGGTAATTGATATCTTTTAATTGATATAAAAAACAGAATTTATATCTTAATTTTTTTTCCATTACCTTACATACGTCTAAAATTTTTTGTTCTTGGATAATCTGTGTATTGCCATTTTCTTTTGCCCAATTTAAAAATTTAAACAAAATCTGAGTTTGCTTTGGTTAAAGCTTCTGCTGATCTTTCTATCCTATTATCTATGGTTTAGTATTTTATAATTTTATTAAAAAAAATTCTTTTAAGTTAAATAAAATTTTATAAAGTAAATTTCAGTTTGCATTTGTTATATCATGAAATAACATGACATACATACATATTTGCTTGCCACATATAACATTGACAATGGAATATTAGGTTTAATATACATAAAAAAATCACATTGTACATACAAATGTTCATATATTTCTTCTAAAACTTCATCAGCAAATTTTAATAAAAGCTTTATTTGACCATCTGATGATATAAATTATGAACTTTCACTCAACTACAACTAAAGCATTCAGCCCTTATCATCTTGCTTGCAGCAGTAGCAGTGCAACTCGGATGAGTGTCAGTCTTTAGAATAATGCATTTTATTTTATTGTGAAATAATACTATTTAATTTAAAATATATTTTATACGCAAACACATTTGTACGTATGAACATATGTACAAACATACATATTTTGAATATTATGCAACAGTATATTTTGCACATTGCAATAACTGTCTGTATATGTGGGTGCGTATGTCAGTGCAACAACTAAATGTACTAAATGAAAATTTATGTCACAAGCATTGCTAAAACTACTACTGCTGCAACAAGCATGCATGTGCAACAACAAATACATTTATGCCTGCTGATGGTGTGTAGTTTTGTCAAGTTTAACATTACGCACCAGACTTTAGTTTGACACTTTACTTAACTGGCACTTTAGGATAAGAACAGGAAAAAATTATTACCGAACTTGACACGGTACTAATGTTTTTTAAAACACTCGGTACTGGTAAGTTGCATGTTTGTATTAGGTGTTGCTTGCCTGCCATGCAAATGTGTGTTGTAGCATACAGTAGACCATTTAAAACGCATCATAGAGTGTTTTACGTATGCTGACATCCTAGCCTACCAATGCAGCCATTTGGTTTTCCGTAAATCCTGTCGCTATGTTTTGGCTGGGATATTGCAAATGAACATAGTGTGGTGGGAAATGCTGTTGCCAAAAAAAAGAAGAAAACACAACTCTTACATGATGAATTGTAGAACAATCAGCAGAAAACCAAAAAGTGATATATTGTATTTTTTCGAAATTCATTTTCAATGTGTTGACTGCAATAAAATATTCATATGCTTCCATTAAAAGCAACATACTTTAACGTTATACCACCACATCAGCATACAAGAATGGATTTACAACACCAATTGGACACCCATTATTTATGTTATTGTTATTCCAACGAGTACTACAGTAACGGGAAATTTAATACCTACAAGTTTTGCTGTTGACCATTTGGATGATCGCTATTGGGCCGTGTAAATAAAAGGATAGCTAAAGCTTATACTAGACATATTGTGCATATCGCAACAGAAAATGCGAAACGCCCTATCTAACATTTACACATTTTTACAGGAGAAGCAAAAAACAAAAAAGTGCTACCAAGTTTCTGAATAAATCGTTCTCCATTGTTTGAAAATTTTAAAATTTCCCGCCATGACGTATTTTGACCTAACAGTGTAGAATTAATAAAAAAGTAAATTTTTAATTCTTTGTTAGATAAGGCGTGTTGCATTTTCAGTGACAGATATACTTTACACTTGTGTAGCAGCGATGCAATATTAGGTACTTGTGAATATTTTTCTCTAATTTTTACATTGAAAAAAAAATTAATAAAGTACAAAGGTACTAATTTTTCTATTGCTCCTATGAAAGTGTAACATATATTTACAATTTTTCTAGTATAAGCTTTAGCTCTCTTTCTATTTGCACAGCCAGTTGTTACAAAGTTTCAATGAAATCAGCCAACGTTAAAAACTAATGCTTAACTTCAGCTACTGATATGAAACAATAAATTGAAAAAAATATGCGGACATTAGAAAGAAAATTTTTAACAAAATTTTACAAGATATTTAGTAAAATCCAGTTTTTATACAAATTCAATTATAAGAACTTTGTTGTTTACTAAAATTAATCCCTTTTATAGCAATGATAAAACTTGAAAATTAAATGTTTACTGCTGTTATATTACACGGTACTGTTTGTGCATAGGAAATCTTTATACTCCAAGACTAACAGGCTTAATATTTCGACTCAGACACATTTAAAACAGGCAGATAAGCTACAGGTTTGAAGAAGAAACAATTTTTGTGGAAAAAGGGTTTGCTGCAATATATTACAATTGCGCAATTCACAACATGTTGTAGATTTTACTTTTTAGGTTGTTCTGGTAAACATCTAACACAAATTTCTGCTTCTCTTTTTGACATTCAGCATGGATTGGTATCCTGTTAATATGTCATTTTATAAACAGTGATGAAAAAAGAAAGAAAGAAATATTTAAACACATAATACACATACTATTTGTAAAAATAATTCTATTAAAAAATATTATTAGATCTGTTTAGATCATATTGCCCTTCTACTGACGTCATTTAAGGTGGGCAAATAACAAAAAACTAATTTAAAGTTTATTTTAACAAATTCATTAATTTCAATTTTTCAAATCTGCGATTTTTATAAAGTTGATTTTAAAAAAATCTTTTTTTTTTACCTCAAAGAAAATCCCTGTTTCCTTTCATATATTCACATTATAAATTTGAAAACTCTTAACGAAATTGCGCTACATAAACATGGTTATATGTACATAAAACGATTACACATTGCCATACATGACGCAGCAGTTTACTTAAAACCTATGAAAGTTGTTGAAAATTTGGTGGGAGTAAACACAACAGCAAATGTTTTAACTCTTTGCCAGCGTTATAAAGAGACGGACATGCAAACAAATGTACTCCGTTTAATGCATGTAGAATGAAACACATGTGAATGTTTCACAACTGTGGCTTGTAAAGCTCAAGTTCAACACTTTTATACTACTTACACACACACGCGCGCATACACAAATATGCAAACATACAAATACAAAGTTAAATAAAAAGGCAACACAACACATTAACAATAAAATTAAAACAAAAAAGAAGTATTTTTACAGTTAAAAGGACGACAAAAAGGATGCTTGTAATGTGTAACACTTGGAAAAAGTTAGCAAAAGTCAGAGAGACACAGAAACATACATGCAAGTTGACAATGAAGTGACAGTCACTCACGTAGAAACAACGCACTGGAGGGAATGAGAAAGAATGTAGCATAACTAAAAGAACGTTGAACGAGTATTAACATACAGTTCCGGTGTAATTTTTTTGGGGTATTTGCCACTTTTTAAAAATCCTTTTCTTTTGTGTTCTGCTGTATAATTTTGTGTCCTTTACAAAAGGCTGATTTTGCTACATTTTACATTGATTGTGATGTATGAGCGTCAATAAATAGTGTTGCAAAAGTTAAATAAATTTATTTATATTAAGGTTTGTGATAAATCAGCAGTTCTTATTGAAATTTTCAAAAAAATAAATTATTTTTATATTTAATTTTGAACAAAAAACTTATAACAAAATCACTATTAAATTCCTAAACCTGATTTTTTATTAAACCTTGGCATGTTTTCTATTTAATAATCCACCCTATTTAATTTATAAGTTTTATAATATTCTTACTTTTTAAAATTTACATTCAAAATATATTTCAACAAATCGTTGCACTGTTCCAAAAATACATATATTTACTATGCGGTTGGTTGTCGGTATGTTTGCGCTAGCTTTTTGTGCTAAACTATTTCGTAAAGGTCTAGTAAAAGGGACTTAGTTTTATCTGATACACCCTGCTTTCAAAATGTAACATTAAAATGTGAGCCCTTAAGCGGTATTTCTATAAAAATATTAGTGTTTGTGTGTAATAGTAGTCACACAAGTTCTTTTTTAACCCATCCATTTTACTACTGTCGTTTATTTTTGTCATTTCTATGGTCCTTTTACAATCACAATGATATCACATGTAATCTGACATAGACGTTCGTTGAGAAGCAGACACTTTAGAAAATTTAATCTTTCATGAAAGATTGTTATCAAAACAATGGAATTTTATCAGGTATATGGTGTAAATCATTTTGTTTTCAAGTCAGTCATTTTTAAATGATGTAGCCTATTTTGGTCTTTAGTTAATTTGTAAAATTAGTGCATAATATTAAAACTTTTTTGATATTGCAATTGCTTCAGGTTTAAATTGAATTAAATAAATCCACTAATTTTTTATTTGATATGACTTAGTACATTTGAAATAGCATTTTTACTTTTTTAATAATCTAAAATGAAGCATTAAAGTCAAATATTTGTTCTTATCTAACCGATTATAAGCGATTAAAAATAGCGTTAATATTAGCAGAAAGAATGTATCCTTTTAATGTCCTTTCATATTAATATTTAAACATAAGTTCGTTTGTAGGTTTATTGTGGCACATATGTATTCGTTTGAATGCCATTTTTTACTCTTTCTCTTTGTGATAATGGTTTTGTAAACGTTCATGTAATAAATCAGTCAAGGGAGTTTTAAGGATATTAATTTCTCTTTAAAGTTGCATTCCGTTGAACTCGTTTCTTTATGTACCTTTTTTGTGTGTACGAAAAACCCAGCAAAGAGTTTAATAAACAGGTTGTAATGAAATAATAAAGTTTTAGTTTATTTAAGACAAGATTTTAAAATAACATACGAAAATTTAATTTATTTTTAAACCGAAACGAAAATTATCGGAGGCTAACTTTTTTGAATTGTAATTTTAAAAAAAAACTCAAGTCAAAACAAATAATATTAAAATTTATCAAAAAAAAAAATTGTTTTTACTAAGATTTTAAAAATTAAAAAATTTTATTTAACAAATATATTACTGGGTTAGAAACATATAATTTAAAGATTTTTTTTAAATAAATTTGTTTCATCCTTTTGACATACTGCCGTTTTTACGGAGATTTTAGATCTGATGTAACATGAGGAAATATTCACATGTCTGCATGTGCTTTGTATATTACTACAGCGCAATTTTAATACCAAATAAAATTCCCTTTTCCCAAAGAAAACTCCTAATACGACGACCGCAAAATCTCAGAATCACTCAAATTTTTGAATGTTGTTACTGGTTTTAAGACCAAAATGTTTTTGAAAAACTAATTCCTACCACAGGAAAAGTCAACACTTACGTCGACAGTCTTGAAGCAATTAATTTCTTTGCTCTTAATTTGGAATCAAAACTCGGATTACGTGACACTTACAACCCGATACTATGACAGAGAGGTAAGAATATCAGGCATCAATGGTTGATGAATGCTAAGAAGCCATTTTTTTTCAGCTACTTGGAAGCATTAGTGACCATTAACTTATCTCTAATTGAGCTTTCGACAAAGATTGAGAAGTGGACGGGCGAGAGAACAGTGTCTTTGGTGGGAACTACATTCATTTGGGGAACTCCTACCTCTTGTAGGAGTTCTAACAAAACATTACATGACTGGGCGAATGACGGAACGTATTGGTTTTTCTTTTAATGAGTACTGAATAAGCTGTCAGCGTTTTTTTTAATGTGTGACTAGGTTTTCTGAAGAGCACTGGTTGGTTATATGGACGCGTGAGATAACTGTTGATTATTGCCACCTTATCTCATCCAGCCAACATTACTGAAAACCGCACCGAAAGGTAAAAGTAAGAGCTGAAAATCTAAAGCAAAATCCTATGCAGGTAGTTGTGTTTTAAGTTTTTCCTTTTTATGAAATCTAAATTAAATATAATATTTATCAAACTATGTATGGCGGCGAAAGACTTATCACATGACTTTTTTAAATTTATGAAATTTAATTTTAATATGTGTCCATCCATCGTTTTTGTGGACCAGCTTAATATGTGCATTTATGTTGGCAAAGTTGTATGCGTACAATATTTAAAGTCAACACGTATGAGTGCGTATGAGAGTTGATCTGCTTATGTGAATGTGTTAAAGCACCGTACATGCCGTCGTATGTATATATGTATGTGTTTATGCGTTGTAATGCCTTTTATAAATGTTCTGGGCGTTGAAGGAAAGTGTTGCATATTTTATTTTAAGTTTTTTTCTCTCTTCCTCCCATTCTTTTTTTTTCAACAATCTGTTACAATTGTTTTATGTTTTCTTTTTACAATTAACTTAAATGCTATATATGTATGGTTATGTAAACTTGTGCGTTATAAGTGAGTGTGTGTGTGTGTGTGTCTGGTGAAATGTGTGCAAGATTTCCTTCTCTTGATTTTCTGTTTGAATAAATTATAAAATTTTCTTTCTCGTTGTGCTAAGTGGAAAATAATGTTAATTTATTTATAATTTATCATAATTTCTTTTTGGTCACACACATATCTATGTAAGCATATGTATGTGGGGGAGTGAACAAGCTATCGAAAACATTGTTTGCTTTTTTTTTAAATATAAAACTTATAGAAATTGGCTTAGACTTTTGTTGCAAATACTTATACACGTCATACATACATACATATATTTAGAATTTTTTAAATATTTAATATTTAATGGAAAATAAATTAAAAATTTAAACAGTGAAAATGATATATTTATGTATTAGCTGTCAATATACATTTTAAATATGTATAAAGCAGAGAAATTATAGAAAATTAATAGAGGGATTAGTAGAGATTTAACAGATTTGCTTAAAGAAATTTTATTTAAGGTTTGTTTTTTATTAAATTTTAATGTTTTATTCATTTATTTTTATTTTAAAGGCAACTAATTAAAGGTTGATCAATAAATAACAATTGCTCAAAACTTTCTTAAAAAATTTATTTAAAGAGTTTCCTCTAAAAATTAAAAACTTTTCAGTTGTTAATAAAATAGCAAAAATTTTAAGAAAATTTCTTTAAAAAGAAATGTTTATTTTAAGTCCGTCCGTACGTCCAAATGTCTGCCTGTTAGTCTATATGTTTGTCTATTTATCTGTCAGTCTTGTGAAAGCCAAATATGATTTTTTCGTTTTAATTTAATTTAATATAATGTTTAATTTCTTTAATAGTACAACTACAATATTAAATATTTTTCTTATCATTTAACGTTAAAAATATAGAAATTTTCTAATTTTCCAAAGGGAAGAGTATAATATTTTAGTGTTGCCAATTGTTGTGAAAACGTACTCGAAAGAAGAAATACTTTTTAAAACTTTTGTTATAGTATTTGAATCATGATATTATTAAATATTTTACTTAATATTAAGTAAAAAAAAAAATGGAGGGCTTTTATATTACGATATTATTTTTTTGTTAATAACTCAATAACTTAAAATCATACTAGGGGTATTCGTTTAATCGCTTAAATGCCTCTTATACCTCTTGAACTCCTAAGCTTTCATAAAATATTTCATGATTAAGGGGTATAAGAGGCATTTAAGCGATTAAACGAATACCCCTATTGAATTCCTAGACTTTTTATTGCGTATAACAACCCCTTACGTATCATGTTTTACTTCTTAACTCGCTGTTAAAGTTTGTATTTAAAAATTTTTTTTTTTTTGTAAAAACTAAAACTAAAAATATTGAAAACTGGTAAGATCCATAAATAACCGCCTGTGATATAAGCAAAAAAAGACGACTGTCTCGTTTTTTTTTACTTAAAAATTATTATATTAGTGTTTAAGACATGTTTTTTGGGGAATTTAAAAGAAACAATTTTTTTTCGAGATATAAGCACAAAAAAAAATTTTTTTTTTTTTTTTA
>NDXZ01025944.1:0-42324 GCA_003055125.1 Paykullia maculata | reverse complement strand
AAAAAAAAAACGAAAAAAAATATTAAATTGATGAAACATTCCCATCTTGATATTTTTTTTTTCTAAACTAAAAATGATAAAGTTCTTAAACAAAATTTAAATTTACCTAGAAAAATGTAATCTTTGATATGTATTTCAATGTATTTTGTTAACAAACATAATACAAGAACATAACATATTCAACTCATTACTCATAGTAATAAAAGGATTTACATATATACATACATTTGTACATATACATACATAAATATTGATTAAAACGAAATTTATTGTGATTAACATGTAGGGCGGACGGACGAAAAATAAGAAATTGAAATAAAACAAGTAAGCTATATTTGGCTGTGCCTAATCTTATATACCCTTCACTACGTGTATGTATGTGTAAAAAAAATAATTTTTTTTTGCTATATCTCTATATTTATATATATCTCGAAAATTTTTTTTTTTTAAATTTCTCAAAAAAATTTTTTACACAAAAATTATATTTGTGTGTAAAATAAATAATAATAATTTTTGTGTAAAAAAAAGAAAAAAAAATTTTTGCTTATATCTGGCAAATTGTTTTTCTTTTGAAATTCCCCAAAAGGCATGTCTTACAAAAAAATATAATAATTTTTGAGTAAAAAAAAAATATATAGGTAGTCGTCTTTTTTGGTTTATATCTCGGTCAATTAGTAAGCGATTTCACTGGAACATCTCAGGAGAATTTCTGATTGTCTGATACTACTAACGCGTCCGTACGACATCGGGGGGCTGAGAAAACTTTCAATAGACAGACAGACGGACATGGCTAAATCGACTTCCCTATCTATAAGGATTCAGAATATATATGTACTTTATGGGGTCGCAAATGAATTTTGTAGAAATTACAAACGGAATGACAAACCTATATATAACCTTGTCACCTCTGGTGAAGGGTAAAAAAAATCTAAAAGATAACCGTCAACAATAGTTTTGCGTAAATCAAAACAACAAAATAGGCTTTTTTATTACATATCTTTGTTATAAAAAAAATGTTATCATTTAAAACAACTTGAAGTTCATTGGGTAGCAGTTTTATAAAAAAAATTAGAACTGAAATCGCTTGCTATAAAAGTTGTGTTTTGCACCGAAATGAAACATTCGTTTTTGCAATCACAACTAAACAATAGCAATGGCATTGAAATTTACACTAATACTGGGTTTGTTCCTATTGGCCGTGGCCTGTAAAGGAGAACGTGCCCGTTACGACAACTATCGTGTGTACAAGACAACCGCTTCTAGCGAGGCTGAATTGAAGGCCTTAAAGAATCTGGAAGGATCCTCAGATTCTATTATATTCTTGGATGGCATACACTCGATTAACAAACCAATGAATGTGGTGGTAGCTCCTCATAAGGTACCTGATTTCTTAGAAATTATGGATTCAAATGATGTCGAATATGAGTTGGTGGAAAACAACTTACAAAGTAAATTGGAAGATGATGAAGTGGCTGAATCTTATACTCTGGCTCGTTCAACTGGTTATAACTGGCATCAGTACTTTCAATTAGAAGACACATACAAATGGATGCAACAACTAGCAGCAGAGAATCCCGGTGTTGTTACCTTGATTGAGGGTGGCAAGACTTATCAGGGACGTTCAATTTTAGGTGTTAAAATTTCTATAAGCAAATCTGAAAAGCCTGGTGTCTTTATTGAAGCTGGTATTCATGCTCGTGAATGGATTTCCCCTGCCACTGCCACCTATTTAATTAACCAGTTGTTAAATTCAGAAGTGTCGAGCATTCAAGAATTGGCTGAGAGCTACAACTGGTATATATTTCCCCATGCTAATCCTGATGGCTATGTTTACACCCATACCACCAATCGTTTGTGGCGGAAGACTCGTACTCCTTATGGTAGCTGCTTTGGTGCTGACCCCAACCGCAACTGGGACATTCAATGGAATGTTGTTGATCCTGGAACAGATCGCTGTACCGAAACTTATGCTGGTCCTTCTCCCTTTTCGGAGATCGAAGTCCGTTCTTTGGCCGACTATCTTAAGACTTTAGAGGGTAAAATTTCCCTATACGTCTCGTTCCACTCCTACTCCCAGTACTTGTTGTTCCCTTACGGCTACACTAAATCTTTGCCCGCCAACTACGACGACTTGGAACGGGTTTTTAATGTTAGTGTTGCTGCTATTGAAAAACGTTATGGCACCAAGTACACTGGAGGTAACATTTTTAGTGCTATATACCCCGTTGCTGGCTCATCAATCGATTGGGTCTACGAAATTCTGGGCACCAAAATGGCCTTTGTCTATGAGTTGCGTCCATCTGACAACTCCTTTATTCCTGGCTTTAAATTGCCAGCTTCCCAAATCGTTCCTACTGGTGAAGAAACCGTAGACTCTATTGTTGCCATGGTGAATGAAGTTGAGAAATTGGGATATTTTAAATAAATATTATTAAAATTATAATCTAATTACGAATTTGTTTTTAAGTTGCTTTTAAACCACTGAAAAACTTCTTGGCAAAGTCTTATTAGTAGTAGTGTGGCCTACACACTTTTTCTTATTTTAAGAAATATTTTCTCGATAAATAAAGAATGTGTTATATAAATCACTTGAATATTTTGCAAACATATATGTAAGTATTTGGCTGTGCCAAATCTTTTATACCCTTCACTACGTGTATTTATGTATGTGCGTATGTACTAACATGTTCGAAAGTATTTAAAGTCTTAGAAAACTTGATTTTTTTATTACATTAATTTTAGTTTATATAGGTTTTTCGCCCATATCTGTGCTGATTCTGGGCTAATTAGTAAATCTTTTTCAATTTCCAAAAAAAGCATGTCTTACACACAAATATAATATTTTTTTTGCTTATATCTCGTTAATTGTAAGATTTTAGTGATTTTCAGGGAAAATTTCTGATTGTTTGATACCGTACGACATCGGGGGGCTGAGAAAAGTTGATTTCAATAAACGAATGAAGAGACATGGCTAAATCGACTTCCCTATCTATAAGAATTCAGAATATATATGCTTTATAGGGTCGCAAATGAATATTGTAGAATTTACAAACGGAATGACAAACTTATATATGTATGTATACTCTTGTCACCTGTGGTGACAAGGTCTCTAAACTGGAAATAATAATTTCATGTTTATAAACCTTATTAAATGAATTTTTTGTATACCTTTTATTTTCGTAACATTTTTGTTATTTTGCATAATTTAAATGCTCTCAAATAAAAATCATACTTTATATCAAAAATACATACATGTGTATATTTGTTTTGAAATATTTAAAAAAATTGGTGGGTTTCAAAGGATTTTGGTAGGTTCTAAAGGCAAGTTTGGTCGGATAGAAAGTTTTAAGTGGCAACGCTGAATCTGACTCTAGTTGGATCAGAGAGAGAGAGAAAGAGAGAGAGAGAGAAAATGGCTTTTTGTGTACAATAATAGTAGGACTATACGTAGAGGACGTTATTATTAAAAATAATAATGAAAAGTTTACAGATGAGTTGATTAAATTATTATCAAATTATTTTAGAATCCGAATATTATATAAATTAAATATAGCTGACCGCTTATACATATGATATGTATATAGAACGCAATTCCCAGCTTACTTCAACAACTTTATATGTGTAACGAAAATATATAATTTAGTATTAAAAATCCTAAAATGATAGCTAAAACTCTGATTAGTTTTGCAATAGAAGAGGTTTTGGTAGAAAACTCACTCGAGGTGGACCAAGCGAAACCTGATCTGATGTACATAAAGAAATAAATATGACCATAATCAAGTTATAGAAATTTGCTTTAACTGCAAAACTTAACAATAAAAAAATTGGAAAAGTCGAAAAGCTTGCACAACTTGCTTTAAACTAATCTGGAACAAATATAAGTTGTCAATACTTACACCACTTTAGAAAAATCTTGTACTTTTTTGCGACTAAATTTATTGGCACTACAAACTGCCACACTTGGAAAAGAAGCTTTTGAAACATGAATCAAATCGGTGGACATATGGACTTCTGTAGGTTGTTGTATGTATTGCAATATGAGGGTAATAATTGTAGAATGGGTCCAAATTATAACAGCAAATATAAAAATTGCCCATATATGTCTGAAATTTGTACCAAATACTTGTAATAATGTTAAATTAAATTAAATTGAGTGCAATTATTTACCTGGCATATTTGAAAGGAGTATAATACAAAAACAAACGCAGGCCACTTATGGCACTTTCGTTTAAAAATTTTTTCAAATGTTTATTTTTCAGGAAAAAATCAAACATGTCTATTTAGAAAATATTAAGGATTTTAGTTTGTGTTTAGGTTTTTATAGTGTTTTTTTTTAAAATAATTATCATAAATTATTTAAACGATGCAAAGTGGTTAATTTCGGGAGACAGTTAGTTTGGTTTGTAAATAATAACATGTCAAAGTGATTGATTACAACGTTGGAGATTATTGCGTTGCATGTAGGGTTTGATAAATTTTACCTAAATTCCCGGGAAAAGGGGAAATTATAAAAGTCCAGTATATGTATTTAGAAATTTACATATCTAATTAAACTAACTAACTTGGAAACTAAAAATTAAAAAGCTAAATGTTTTTAACATTATTACCGCTTTTTAATTATTAAGTGTTTACAACATTTAGCAAACACAACTATGTGAAAGAAAAAAAAGTTAACGAATTTTTTTCTGAAAAAGCCTTTTATTATAAGTGAATAAATTGTTTTATTAAATGTTTTGTGATTTTATACCTACAACTTACGTTGTTCTTTTTATAATCAACATCGTATCTAAATTTTAAAAGTGAATGCAGAGTTTCTAAGTACATTTTTTAATTATTAATTAATCAATTTTTATAAAAATACTTTATTTGAAAAATATTACGCAACATAAGAAAAATGTTTAAATATTAGATTTTTATTTAAAAAAAATTTATGTACATGCCCTTATAAATCCCAACATGAGACTTAGTGGCAATAAAAAATAAAGAATTCATCATAAACACATATTTTTTTTAGAATTTTAACAATACAACTTTTTGAGATAAATGTCCGGGAAATAAAAATCGCGAAATTTAGATAATTTTTATTTTTAAGAAAAATAAGTTTTACCCACTATTTAAAAGGAAATTTGATTGCCTGTTAAATGAGATCAACATAAATAACGCAACCTTTATTAATCAAAATAAAAATGTATATGATTTTGTAAGTCTACTTTAGTACATTTTTGTCAATTTTGCGAAGTTTTAATTCCCTTAATTTCGCGACCGAGATGTCAGGGATAATTTCTGCACCAAATTTGATTAAATTCAAAAGGGTAAAGGTCCAAAATCGTTATTTCGTTGGTTGATTTTAAATGGAATAAGCCAATTTTAAATTACTTTCTATTTTTCGATTTTTAGTTTTATTTGTTTTTTTATTTTATTTGAATTTGTTTGTTTTTTGTTGTTGTTGTTATTAACAACATAATATACTTTAATAAAATAATGAATTCTTAGCTATTTCTAGAGTTTTAAGTAATTTAATATAATGTATTTAAAATAAAATATTCTTCCCGGGAATGCCGGGAATTCCCAGGAATGCGATTTTTTCATTCCCGTTTCCTGGGAAGCTAAAAAGTGCGGGAAATCCCAAACCCTAATTGCATGGCAACATAATGTTACGTTAATAATGATGTAACTCCATTAATAGTTGTGCTTAAAATAATAAATATAAAAAAATGATGATTGGCCTCATTGTCAAAAATCAAATACAAAATCGGTCTTTTAATAAAGTAAATGTTAACACAACCCTGATCACAACATGTTGTTTTTAAACTTTTATAATTTTTTATTTCATTTGAGTTTTTAACATTTCGTTATACTCAGTTTGATACTGTTAAGTTGTCTTCTGTAACAAATCTTTTTTGTTAAAAAATTTTTTAAAAGAAATAAAATATTTCTGAAGTTTAATTGCAAATAAATCAAAAAAGAACGTGCTCTGTAATGGGTAAAATTTTTTCTTTCCACTATATAAAATAGTTTTACCACCAAATGGTATTTTTCTCTAAAAAGTGAACCTTATCATTTTAAAACATTTAAACACAATTTGAACGTATTATTTATTGATTGTTCTACTATCAATCAATATTGTTGCAGCAATTACTTCTAAAGCAGTAACAACACAACGAGCTTTCAACAAACATTAACTTTCGTTTAATAGCATTTTTAAAAAATGTTTCACCTCAACCCTCAGGTGAAGTTAATAAGGAAACCATACAAAACTGTATTAAATTTTTTTTAATTAAAGAAAAGCTTTTTCGGTTTGCACCGTATGACGTCTCTGGAGATGTTTTTTGTCCTTTACAGTTAAAGTGGTGCGAAAACGGTTAATGGTGCCGTAAAATTGGCCATTTAGCAACAGTTACTGAATAATAATCAACAGATTAGACAGATGCTACTAAAACAACGTGAAAGAAGAAGCAAATTAGCTTCTCTCTCTCGCGGTTTTTACAGCCCAGACAGTGCGACTTTTTCTTTTAACGCTAAATTAGCGGTAAATGATTTTTATTAGAACTTTTAGCCCCTTTAAAGCAAACCGTTTAAAAAGTGTAACTTTATACTGCACTTTGACCTATTTCAAATTCTTCTCGTAAACAACCTTGCAACATCTATGCGGATATACATAGACCTCTAGCCTGGCAATGAAAAATAAATATTCTGGTTTATTTGTGTAACGCTTTAAGTTTTTAGAACTAACAATAAGCTGTGCAGCTTTTAAAAAAATAAACGGAGAAATATTTTTAAAACGCAGATTTAAAGCTTTAAACCATTTATTACTGAAACTTCTTAATTAGCGTTTTAAAAGCGCATTACATGTTTGTTTTAAAGATTTAAGGTTTTTTGATACATTTTTGAGCAGTTTAAGGCGCATTTTGCTTGTAAAAAGCTGGCATCAATTTTTTATTTTTGAAATAAAATGATTAAAAAGAGTTATAATTAACAAAGAAAAAAAAAAACAATACAAAGCAAAGCAAATAATTAAATTCTATTTCATATTTAATATGTAACCAAAAATCTTTAATGTAATCTTTTTTTTTATTTTTTAATAAAAATTATTTACAGATAAAATTTTTCAAACAGTGTTATTAGAAATAAAAAAGATTATTCGATAATAGAAACGTGCATTTAACAATCTTTGCCATTAAATAAAATTAAAAATTGTTATCGGTAAAATAATCAAATTAACAAAATAAAGTTTTTATTGCCCCGAAAAGTTGCTAAAATAAAAAATAAATTAAAAATATTAAAAAAGTAACCAATTTTGATTTAAAACAACCAAAACGACCATATATACATATACTATATTAAACCCGGTCTGCTTCTCTACCCCAAACGGGTTACGCGTATTTTACCTCTTTTTCTACCAGGTCATTTTTAAACTATCACTTAATTTTTTTTTTGTTCAAATGATTATTAGTATGAAACAAAAATCAACTGTAATCCTGTTTTATTGCAAATACAGTCAAAGCCCGGTATGATTGATAATTGATTTAACGAAAACGCGATATAACGAACGATCATATTTTTTTTTCATTGACTACCTTATATTACGAACATATCAAAAACTGTATACCTAATATAATGAATACAGGGCAAAAACTAAAACAAACAAAAAATGAGTGTATATGTAATTCAAAAAGAATAGAAAATATAACCTAAATCGTTAAAATACCGTTTGTTTTTCAATGAATACTCATTTGATATTTCCGTATGCGCTGATGCCAAAAACATTTTAGTGCGTTTTTTATCAGGTTGTTAAGAGTCTCAGCGTAAAATAAGAATGGAAAACAGAAAAAGAATTTAGTGAAAAAATAAAACTTTTGATTGACTATAAAAAGGTATAAGCAGATATAGTGAATTTCACAGAAATATGGGATTCTAAAATCTTTAATATGCACATTAAAGAAAATGAAAGACAAAATTGTGTTAAATCTAGAAGCTACCAAATATGGATAAAAAAACCGTCGATCACCTAAAGAAGGTAAATACCCAAAGATAGAGCAAAAGCTGTTCAATTAGTTTCTGAACCAAAAGAAGAAGTTGGTACCAGTAAATGGAACGAAAAAACAAGTTTTGTAATGGAGAGTTTAACGCAAGTGATGGTTGGTTAGCCAGATTCAAAAAAAGATACGGAATTAGAATTCTTAAGGAATCAGGTGAAAAGTTATCATCAAGAGAGGATTAAGTAGAAGCATTTAAACAAAAATTTTATGATCAAATTTTCAATGGTGACGAAACGGGACTTTATTGGAAAATGTTTCCAAACAAAATATTAGGAAAATATCAAAAGAAAGAGTTACTTTACTACTCTGTGCAAATACTTCAGGCACAAAAAAGATTAAACTTCTTCTTATTAGAAAGGCTAAATGCCACGCTCATTTCGAAACAAAGTTTTGACTATAAATTATCTTCATGCTAAAAGTGCTTAAATGAATGCTGGAATTCTCAAGATTTAGTTTTTGGAAATGTCTGTCCCCGAGGTCTGTATAACGTTGCAAAATTTTAAAAATATGTAATGGTTTAACAACATAAATTTTATAGGTGGATTCATTTTTAGAACCGAATAATCTACCAATGAAGGCTCTATTAATTCTTGATAACGTTCCAAGTCACTCTTCTTCAGAAGACCTTGTTAAATTGACAAACGATAGAAAAATATGGACAATTTGTATGCCTCCAAACGTGACACCTCTTATCAAACTAATGGATCAAAATGCCATTCGTTTAGTAAAAATACAATACAGGAATAGTCTTCTAGTCAAAATGGTGTTATCTGAACCAGAAAATTATTTTTGATGTAACGAAAGGGCCTGACAAGGTATCATTCGTTAAATCGAGCTTTGACTGTAGGTACATACATATGTATATGCAAATTTTTATGGTAAAAAGCCCAAAAGTATTATCTACCAACGGTTAACCAACAGACCAACCACCGGGTTTCTTTTTAACCATTTCAAGATAATAACATTTAAACGAACAATACTTAGCTTTTATCAAAAAACCTTGCCTTTAAAATTTTTTTGCTTGACATTTATTTGGGAACGATGTCAATGTCAAATAATTTTGCTCGAATTAATGATGGTTTATTGTGTTTAACAAAATATTTTTTTACTACTGCTAATGACATTTTTATTTATATTAATAAATTAATAATGTAGTATTTAAAATCATACAAATAAAAATTGAAGATTTATAAACTAAGGACACATGAATTAAAGTTTTAAGCTATAATATTTTGAACACTCTTTGGTACACTAAACAGTAAAATTAACAAAACTTTATTAATAACAAGTCAAATCTCTGTATAACTTTATATTTGTTATGTGCAAATTGTATTTTACAACTTAAGCGTAAAACACGAAGGCAAAAAAAATCGTGCGTTTGAACTAGCTCACTTAAGAGCTACTTGTGAACTTAATTGAGCGCTCAGTGAAATTAACTGTTTGTCACTAGCTGGTACTTTAAAGTTTTTATATTTTAATTATAATAAAATATTTCTAAACAGTTTAATTTAATGATGATTAAAATAATTAAAAATTGGTCTAAATGTTAAGAAATAAAAAAATTCAAAGGCTGTCACAATGCTAAAACCCATAATTAAACCCAAAAGGCCACCAAAAGAAGCTGCAAAAAAGAATAGATTAATAAACATTGAATTTAAAAATATATTATATAAATCTAAATAAAATTTACCCAATGCCGATAACCAATCTTGATAGATTTCCTTGCGATATCTAGTGGACATAAGGTCACTATAAAATACATGCAGCAAAATATTATTAAAGTCATTTGGGTCTTTTCTGCAAAAGTTCAATATAAGTATATGTCTAATAAAAATATACGTTTCCTTTGCTAAAAGTTAAAGACTTACAAATCAGTTTCCTGCTGAAATGTTAATTTAATATTTAACTTGCCCATAGTTATTTCCGAAACATAATGATTTGACTCACAGTTGGGCAAACAATCACACGGAAACTTCTCCGTATTCAAAACAGTCGAAAAAGTGCCATTGTTTTCGTTTAAAGCTCGAGTAAAAATTTCTGCAAAAATAAAAGTCTAAATAAAACGAAATTTTTAATTTGGTTTTTAATTTATGTTGTACCTCTGTTTTCTAAAATACAACCCAATTCCTTGATATCACATTTGGGAAACGAACCATTGTTGGGCAAATTATCCGGTATGCAACCACATTTATCAAGCGCCTTAAAAATGCGGCACTCCGACATACAATTGGTAAAGGAGTAACGTTGCATTATCTCCAACTTACGTTCATTGTAAAATAAACAATTCCTTAACTTTAGATCCATATTTTTAATATCACTTGTTGCGTATGTAGAGTCGGGATCAATGCGTACAAAACTTTCGCGTGTAGAAGTTATGACTTTTGTTTCGGCATTATGATCGGGAAAATCGTAGGCATCGTGTATCATAAAACGAAAGCCATAGCTGCTGAAATACGTGCCAAAATAATCGTAGGCCAAAGGATTTAAAAGTATTGAAAGTCCGGTTGGATAGCCGCAACCTGTTACACGATAAGGTCTTTTGGGTACTTGATATGCGATTTTTCTACAAAGTTATACATACATACATAAGTATGTGTGTCAAATAAAATCAACTTTAAAATTCTTACTCTGGAAAATTATTTTTCGCCTGCCCAAAATAATTGAATGAACAGCAAGGTCCTTCAATGGTTGGTATTCTCTGAAACAAACTATCACATCTTGAGTTAGTGCCCTTCCAAATGCACTTTGATACCATTTCCAGACAGTTGGGCGATAGTCGCTCCGACAACTGCGCTAATGTCATATTATTAAGCTCCAGAATTTTTGCTGCCAACGTAAAATTAACATACGATTGATTTAAAGCGAAACTATAATACATGGTTATGCTTAAGGTATTTAAGACATCCTCCTCTGTCGTATTAGATGGACGTTCTCTATTAAAAAAGAGTTTACTGTTTAAGTCAAAAAAGTTTCTGTTTTAAACAATAATTCGATTTAAAAAAGTACTTACAAAGCCTTTGCCAAACTAAAGGCTCTGTCGCGTGATATTTTATTAAAATTACAAAATGTTATAGCCGGAAATGGTATTTCCCAGGTGGGATGATGAGAACTTTCTATAACCGTTACCGTTGGCGTTTCACGATTCCATAGGTACGACACTGTTACCAAAACAATTGATACTATAATCGATACGATGACCACGAAAATCCAAAAATATCGTTCCTTCTTTGTCATATCTGAGTTTGTTAAATAGTTGAAGCCATGCAAAGAAGTGTTATTACAGTAGTTACCCAAATTTTTTTCAAACCAATCTTGTATGGCTTTTAAAGTAAAAGGTTTTTTAATTTCCTTCTGGGATTTCCTCGAGACGTGTGTAGTGTCTAAAGAGGTAATAGAGTTGTTACCAAAATTATACTTATTATGGGTATAGGGCAATACATTTCGCACAGTAAAAATACGTTGAATTTTAGTTTTAACTGACATCGACATTAGCTTGAAATTTTAACGTCGTGCGTCGACTAAAGCAACTCAAAGGAAACTGAATTAGAAAATAACAATCATATGTGGCAAAGTAAATTGGGGGTTAATTTCTTTAACTGTCCCCTAATACAACTTAATTATAGGATTTCAGTGTTGTACTTCATTAAAACTATTTACTTTGATGGTCTTGTTAATGACGGTTTTATTATTGCACTCATTCCCTTAATATTTATGATATTTAACCTAAATATTTTGGAGAATATGGCCTCATTCGTTAAAACCGTTCTTGTTTTTCCTTTTCTTCATCCAATTTTTTTTTACGTTCCGCTTCTAGTTGTGCTTTCCTTTGACGCTTTTTAATACGATATCTAATTTGTTTTTTGGTCAACCAATTGCATGCAGGTCTTACAAATACAAAAAATATTAACTCAAAACCTGAAACAAAACTGTAACCCATATGAAGGCCGGTGATGCCACCAAAGGTTCCTATAAAGGATAACCAATTCTCGTAAACATCCAAGCGCAAACGTTCGGCATAAAGTTCAGCAAAGAAAACTTGCAAAAGTATGTGATTAGTGATGTTAATATCCTTGCTGTAAAAGGAAATAAATTAGTGGCCAAATTAAATTTTATACCATTTTTTAGCTCACAAAAAACGTATATCCGTTAGGGAATACTTTCTCATTAGCCAACTGGAATCCATGGCAATGGTGTACATATTAAAATCACACAAAGGATAGCAATCACATATTAACTGCTCCGAAATATGACTAGATTTTGAATATTTCAATTCGGAAACTATTGAAACTAAAATGAGAATAATCTTTAAATATTATCTTAACTGCTTGTCATCTCAATTAGCTCTTACATTTATATTTTTTGTAACATTGACTGTCGTCCAAACCACAAACGGTCCAATCTGGTTTTTTCGGCCAATTTGGCAAAGCACAGCCGCACTTCTTATACAACATGGCGGAACGACATTCAGCCAAACAATTCACCTGGGAATAGGAACCAAAATGAAATAACTTGCGTTCATTGGGCATATAACATTTTCGAGTGTCCAAAGTTTCGCCATCTATATAATAAGTGCTATAAGTTTGTTGGGGCCATACAGAGATTTTATTCGAGGAAGTCGTAGTAATAACGCGTCTCATAGCTGCCATATCAGGAAAATCATATGGGTCATGTACTAGTATCTGAAATCCAGGCGTAAGCGCCAAACTTGCTTTATAATCCTCTAAATGAGGATCTAAGAGAACCGTTAATCCAGTTTTATAGCCACAACTGGTACTATATTTCACATTATCATTGTGTTCGTAGTCCGTTCGTTTATAAAGATTTTTTTCAAAGGCTCTATAGTTAAAGCCGCAACAATGGCCAAATGTTGTACGTATCTTTTGGAATATATGCTTACACCTTACAAACTGTCCTTGCCACTTACATTTCAGCAATTCCTTTTCACAATCTGGTGTTAAGTTATCCAACAGCTGTAGCATGGTGTAATTATTAAGTTGAAGTATTTCATTAAGTTCTTCGTATTCTTGCGTAGAGGCATTTAGATCTTCCAATGTGAAGAGCGCCAAACTAAATGAATCGGTAAGCTCCTGTAGGGTTAGATTTGTGGTTTTTTGACTGAAAAGAAAAAAGAGTCATGTGCCAAAATCATTAAGGCTTGTCAGAGTAAAATGACTTAAATTTACCATACAAGAAGTAAACTAAAACAGAATTTTTATTTGACTTAAACTTAAGTAAAATTAAGCTATAGCAGCCCTAAAGTAGGAGAAAAGCAAAGAACATATATTTAGCTAAGTTCTAAACCTAAATATCATATACATATAGATTGGAAAAGCGCAAGGTTATATTCCAAAGACAACATAGTCCATTGTTTTGGCTTTTTCTTCGCTAATACTCGAATATATGTTTATTGCCCGTGATTGAGTACCACAATATTTATTAAACGTGTAGCCTGCAGTATTGATGGATGTAGCATATGCACGGGATCCACCAAAGTGTATTGCGATCAAAATTTCACAATAAATGTTACACGTGTAGCAGTGCCCTTCAGAAGGGGTTTATTCGTCTTTACAGTTTTTGCTTAATACATACAGTCATCTTCAAAATTTAAAAATTTAACTGAACCTGCAGTACCAAATACTTTTAATAAAGCTATAAATAATGCGATCGCTTGACCTTAATGCACCCAACATGCTTAAGAACCTACTTAACCCTACTACAGACGTCAAATTATAGGGACGTTATCACAGACCACTGGTTATATTAAATAAAAAAATGTTTGTGTAGTCATTGGAAAATTATTTAAATATATAATTTTTATATTATTTTAGGGTATCTAGATTTGACATTAGCTCTTAAACCCAAAATTTTAATAAAAGATACACAATGGCGAGCGTTACTGAGCCATGTTCAACGAATTTTTGTTTCCAAACGTTGAAGACGATGACATGGACTACGTTTGGTTTCAACAGGATGGCGCTAGTCAGAGAAACAATCGAACTTTTGTGCACCATTTTCAAAAACCAAATTAACATTAGAGTAGCTAATTTACATCAGAACGTTAATTAGCCGCCTTAAAGCTTTGATTTAAGCCCATTGAACTATTTTCTATTGGAATCAGTTGGATAAATGTTAGGCTAACCACTTAAATCGTAAATACCCCAAATTAATTTATTTTAATACAGCCCGATATACATACATACTTACATATTTATTTCATTTTTAAAATTGTTTAATTTAAGCAAAATTGTTTACACATTTCTTCCCATCATATTCTCACCTCTCACTTTTCTTCATAATTATTCCAAATGTTTACGATTATTCACCCACCATTCCCTTATTATTAGATACTAATTGAAACTGTTTTTTTTAACCTCTCAAAAGATGTTTTTTTTTTTACTATTTGCATGTATTTACTAAAGACGTGCATTGTTACAACAAAACGTAAAAGTTTTGTTGTGCTGCTGCTTTAAGTAGTTACTGATACGTACTTTAATGTTTCTGTTACAAGTTTGTATTGTTATTGTTAGAAACGGTTTGGGTGGGTGTAAAGGAATAAACAGAAAAAAGCGTAATATATCTGTAGATCTATGGTTCTTTCAAACTTGTAAAACAAAACATATGTGTGTACATACACACATACATACATAGTTACCACAAAAAAATATAATGCGTTTTATATACGGTGACCATCCGTTCTGTATTATACAGAACAGTACTGTATTTGAGAGCTCTGTTCTGTATAAATTATTCTTATGTAAAAACCCTCAAAATGTTCTGTATTTTATTTCGAGTTCATTATTTGTTCTGTATTTTTATAATTTAAAATAATATTTTGTGAAACATGTTAAAATATTTTTTGTAACAACATATCGTTAAGTAATATAGTTTTACGTATGTATAAGTCATACAGTTTTTTCGTCCATTTCTCTGCGGATTTTGGGCCAATAAGTAAATGATTTGTCTTATGACCCGGAAGGCATGCCCTACACACAAATATTACAAGCATCTATATAGGTTATCCAAAAGCTGCAAAGTATTAATTTTTGTGTGAAAAATTAAAAAAAAATCAATTTGTGTTTAATTTTGTTTGCCAAAACAGTTGACAGCCATAGTTTTCATATTGTTAAGATATTTTTGCAACAACAAACTTAATGTGGTTGTATTTTGTTATATTTGTTGTAGCGACGCTATTTCCTTCTTAAATCTACCTTGGGATGCAACCTATCAATAAGTTGAAGTACTAAAATGGGTTCTTTTGCGTGAAGTTCCTACCTGGAAAGAGGTTCAACCTAATTTAATTATTGTTAAAAAAAAAAAAATTTTTTAACATTATTAGTATTGCATTATTTGTAAAAATTACACATTTTTAGAAAAATTAAAAAAGGAATCATTATAATAAGCTCACAGAAAAGCGTTGGATAGCAATTTTTATACATCTAAAGGAAGGAATCAAATGTTCCAATCGAAATCTGTTTTTAATAACATTTGGACCACTGAAAAAAACCTAAATATGAAATGGGGACTATAAGGTCATATTAAAAACAAAACTAAACTATAATTTAAATTAATAGAATTAAAAAATATTCAAAAGAAAATTAAAATTTTTTCATCTGTGAATATAAAAGTCAGTTTTTTTTTTTTTGTAATATGTAATAAGAAATCAGTGTATTTAAATAAATCTGTATTTGTTTGTTTGTACAAGAAAAAATTTAACAAAATAGTTAATTTTTCCTTGTTCTGTATTTTGATCAAAAAAATATGGTCACCGTAGTTTTATATTAAAAAAAAAAAAAAAAAAAAAAAAAAAAAAAAAAAAAAAAAAAAAAAAAAAAAAAAAAAAAAATGTTTAAATACTTGTGTAACTACAGTTCTTTTAGATCACACACAAGTATTTTTTTGCGTACAACAGTTATTTGAAAAAAAAAACAGCTGATACTGTTTTTATGAGAATAATGAGTATGTTAAAGCAAACCCATACCATAGCATACAACAACAGTCTCTCATTTATAACAAGAGTAACAGATAATTACCGTGGTATATTTGTTTAGGTATGCAAAAGCAGGCCTTTAGTATTTACATGTGTATGTAGGGTTGCCTGTCCAGTTTCAAGCTAAAATAAAATTTGTCCAGCCAAAAAAAATTTTTTTATATAATGTTCATCATATTTAATGCTTTAAAATTATTGTAAAAATATATTTATTTAAACATTATACAAATTTATTAAAAAGGATATTGATGGGGTAGGTGGTACATCAAAAAAAAAAAAACAAACGAAATGAAATGAAATGAAGAAATGCTAAATGGCTGCAAAAAAAAAGAAACTACACGGTTGAGTATAAATTGCGTCAAGCAGATATTATAATAAAATATGAAAGCTATTGTTAATTGAGATTAAAACTGATACACAGATGACAGAGCAGAGTTAGTTTGTGTTTACCACAACGTTAATAAAATTGTTCAAACAATAAAAAAGGTAACGATTTCTTTCGTAAAAATTTTCTTTAATACTGCTTTTTTTAAATTAAATGTCCAGCTTTTTGTTATGGCTAATCTGACAAGCCTATTTGAATGTGTTTATACCCTTCACACATGTGGCAGGGGTAATATATAGGTTTGTCATTCCGTTTGTAATATCTACAATATTCATTTGTAACCCTATAAAGTATATATATTCTGGATCCTTATAGATCGCGAAGTCGATTTAGTCATGTCCGTGTGTTGGTTGAAAGTTTTCGTAGCTTCCATATCACTCAGGGTAGTATGTGGTATCAATCTTTTGGAAGTACCTTCGAGAAAATCGGTATTAAAAATTGGCAAGATCCATCCATAACCGGCAGAGATATAAACAAAAAAAGACGACAGCGTCTTTTTTTTATATATTATATTTTTTTGCACAAAAAAATTTGCCCAAATAGGCCATACATGGTGAAGGGTATAAAAGATTTGGCCCAGCCAAATATAACGCTCTTACTTGTTTTATTTTTATTTGCTGCTTGAACCATGTTATATATAAGGCGAGTAGTTCAAAATCGCAAGTTTAAAGTTAGGTATAAAAGAAACCGGAAACTGTGTATTTAAAACTATTTGCAAATATTTTCAAAAATTCTTTTTGTAATACTTACAACTTCACCGCCAATTGTTCAGCCTTGCTCTTCGATATCCGATTTAAGTTACATATGGTAACAGCCGGATAAGGTATTGACCAAGTAGGATATTGCGTACTCTCCGAATACAGAATGGTCGGAGTACTAGTGTTCATTAAGTGAGACAATAGTAAAATAAAAGCAGACATTGCCACCGCGAACAAAACCACAAAAAACCAAAATGCTCTCTGCCAAGTTGAGGCACCGACGAAATTAATAAAACCGTGAATACTAGCCATTTCACAATAGATTTCAAAACCCGATTTACGTTTACACAAGCCATCGTCGTTGCGAGCCCGCAAAAAAGCCAAAAAACTCGGCAGTTGTATATTGGCAATTGAAAACTTTGGAGGTTTATTGAAGGCCTTATTCTTCCAAACGGTAGCAATTTTGGAAGTTTTGTCGTAATGCTTATTGTTGCATTTAAGCTTAAACGGATTTTTTTTATTAAGCTTATATAGATTTCTTAGCTTCTCTTTAAGAGTTTTCCATTTTGATTTAGGTTCTTTTATTAGCACTGGATGTTCTAAGAGTTTTAGGCGCATTTGTGATTTTTGTAAGTTTTGATTGCTTAATAGAAGTTCGGAGGGATATTTATTTTTAATACTTTTCGGTTTTAAATAGTCCTCAAAGCAGGCATAACTATAATAATCCGGTGGTTCCAAAGATTCAAAATTTTTATCCATTTTGCTGCGCGTTGAAGCCATTTTTTCATCAGTTTATGTTGACGTATTTTTTAAAAATTAACTACTTTCGTAAATTTTCCCGACCTTTTATAGTAATTTTAACGAACACGATTTTTATCGCTTGATTTTTAGTACCACCTTTTCTATGTTTGTTTAAAGCCCCAAATTATTTATTTTTACTATAGAGCCTGAAAGTATGCTTTGATACTTTAAGAGAAATTGTTTATTTTATTTAAATAGTTTGAGAGTCATTGATAGTGACTTGGTTAACAAAATTGCTTACATATCAAAAGTATTTCAAGATAATGGTTCCTACACTTTCGATTATTCACCCACCTCTTATTATTTCAAATTGAATGGGTTTTTACAATTTGTTTACCTCCTCCACCGCGTGTACATACACATATGTACATACATACATATGTATGTGTCTATATTTTTTCTAATCTTGTTGTTGTTTTTTTTTGAACGCTTTATTCTCTGCTTAATCCACTATTTATTAAGCGAGCAATTGAACACTTACAACGATTCTTTTTGTCCATGTCATTAGAATTTATTGAAAGGAATAAATTTCTTAAACTTTATTTTACTTGCAAAAATGTTTACATTTTATGAGGAAGTTTGAATAAATTCTCTGAATCTGTTTAATATTTAATTTAATTTATGGCGTTGAACTAAAAAAGCAAGCAAATGACGCGTGTGACAGTGTGCTGCCTTAATAACATCCATGTGAGACGTAATTGCATTAATTTGAAATTAATAACATTATGGTGATTGAGAAAACCGACAGACGGCGCTAATACATATTAAAGGTATGCAATTCGAGTGGTTCTAAATTTAATGTTGATACTTTTTATACGCTCCACACATGTGGTAAGGGTATATATAGGTTTGTGATTCCGTTTGTAATTTCTTCATTTGCGACCCTATAAAGTATATATGTATATTCGGGATCCTTATAGATAGAAAAGTCGATTTAGCCATGTCCGTCTGTCTGTCTATCCATCTGTCCGTGTGTATGTTGAAATCAAGTTTAGGTAGCTCCCATAGGTCACATACGGTTGTATGTAGTATTTAACTTTTGAAAATACTTTCGAGAAAATTGGTATTGAAAACTGGCGAAATCCATTAATAACCGGCTGAGATATAAGCAAAAAAAGACGACTGCCTTCTGTTTTTTAAAGTTTTTTTTCACTTAAAAATTATTATATTTGTGTGTAAGACATGTCTTTTTTTTTTTTAAAAAATTTCCGATTTTTAAGCAAAAATTTTTTTTCGAGATATGTACATATGTATGTATAAGCAAAAAAAAAAAAAAGATCATATTTGTGGATAAGACATGTAAATTGGGGAAAAAAGCAAAAAAAAAAATTTTTTTACACAAAAATTATTGTATTTGTGTGTTTTAAAAAACTAATATACACACATAGATACACGTAGTGAAGGGTATTTAAGATTTTGCATAGCCGAATATAGCGCTCTTACTTGTTTTAGGTTATGTTAGCTTAAATAAGATATATTTTTGGAAGCGTAGTTTTATAGTTTAGTTAAGTTTTCTTTTCTGTTTATTGACCGGTTTTAAATATGCAGCGATGCAGCATTTTTATGGAGTTATAAGCGTTAGGGAAAGGGAAAGCAATTTGTTTGTGCTTCTACAAAGAAATAAGAACTTTTTTCCTATTCTAAATTGGAAAAACGAACGAGCATACAAAGGATATGGGATATAGGAAGAGCAAACACAAAAAGTATACTTATACATATGTACCGCAACCATTGCACTAACAAATCAATTAGGCCGAAATTCACAGTCAGTAGTCAATTATTTGTAAACTAGAATTATAACCTCTGGGTTCGGGCTTTTGCTGCTTTAACTAATGGCGAGCTAAGAGCTGTGAATGAAATATCATTGGCTAAATAATTGTCATAAGTTAACAAATGAAAGTAAATTAGGGCATTATTCTAGTAAAAATGAATACACTGTGGTGCAAAATTGAGCCAATGTTTTGAACAAAGTAAGTAAATCAACTATTTTATAGTTTTTTATTAAATTCATTTCTAAATTTGTTTGCTAAATTTAAAATATGCATCTATAGACAATTTAAAACAATAAGAAAAACATTTATTCATAACTTAAGTTCAGAAAAATTGGACGTTTTCTAATTCAGACCATTGGCGCACTTTTGCTCCACAGTGTTGCTCATCTAAATTTAATAAATAATCCATTATCCTTTTACTTTCTTCAACTGAATTTATGTACTATTTGTCGAACTCTAATATTTTTCTATGATTTTGGGATTAAGTCTTCCGTTAAATTTAACTGTTGGGTACCAGATAATAACATGACGTAAGTTTAATAAAGCCTGTATGACACCATAAAGCGCCTTTAGTGTTTTTAAAACTTTTTGCACTTTAAAAGTTGCTGAACTTAAGTTTCATAAGCTTTTACAAACCATGCACTAAATATGCTTTTATATGTACTACTTAAATTTTTTTACAAACGTCTACAACGCACTGGTAGGTACATATCGTTGGTCTCAGGTAGAAAGGCCCTAACTCACATAACTGTAATTTTACAGGAGAAGGTAAAAACGTAATTGAAACTGTATATATCAACATGTTAATTTTTTTATACAATTGCTTGTAAAACCGTTTTTTTTAAATAGTTAGAGTTAGGGCCTTTTTACCTGTGGCAAAGCAAACATTTTTCAAATTAATCTAACTCAATTTTTTTTTCCAATTAAATATTAGACAAGATGTTTAATTTTATAATAAATAAAAGAAAAAAATTTATTTCGATGATCATTAATACAAAAATTATTACCAAATCCTAAATTTTTTTAGGTGATAATATCATTACTTTGGTGTTAATATAGATGTTCCGATCAAAGGCCATATTTTTATTCATTTAATTTTCTTAAATTTCAGTAAAAAAGTTTTTGTTTACTATTTTGGAAAGATTGAAATTAGGTATGAAATGTCAGGTCCATGTAGCTTGCGTAACGGAAAATAAGGTTTTTTATATTGTGAGTAGAATAAACATTTTTATTTAAGTTTTCTATATTTTTAAATCAAGTTCATATTCTGCTTTTAAGCAAATAAAAAATTAAAATTTTCACAATAAAAAAAAAAATATTACTATATTAATTTCTGTAGCGTGCGTAACGATATAAGTTCTTGCAAAAATTGCATTAAAAATCTTTTTTGGATTATCGGGGTTAGGAAAATTGCAGAGTTAAAAAAACATTAAGGTATACAAAAATACATTCATTAATTTCTACTGGAAGCTCTGTTTCGCATTTTTCCTATGTTGCCATCTAACTTTAGAAACTTTTTTTAAAAAGTGTGCTGTGACGAAGCCAATGAAGTTTGTATGACGAAGTAATAAAAACATGCATCTTTATATTTTTTAATATCTCGAAAACTAGTAGAGACACCATTCTGAAAATATCAGGGTACTTAGACCATATAAATAGCTTTTTGTATAAAAGTTATTAAAGAATTTGGAGATTTTTTTTTTTCAAAAAATAAGTTTAAAAAAAATTTTTTTTCAAATTATTTATTATTTACAAAAAAAAATTTTTTTTTAAAATCTTAAACACAAAAAAAGTTATGATCTCTTAAATGAAGGCTCCACACCAGAATTTTTTAATAATTTAAAGCTACAGGGTTGCCATTGTTTATCAAAATTTAAAAAAATAAAACCGTTTTTAATAATATACATACGTGCATTACTACACACATTCACAAAATTTTATCAAAATCGGAAACCATCTGGTAAAAATATAATAGAATTACTCTAGTGAAAAAATGTTACGTGCGTCACTATGGGTTCACGGCTGTTAATAATAAACTACAAATGTTTTTGCCTCCAATTTAGTTATTTTAGATTTCTCCTATATTGATATTTCTTAAAGGATTTAGGTTTTTTGTGCCTTATTATGCAAAATTCGCTAAAAATTACGAAAACACACTCCAACTTAAAAGTTACTTCCACTCTTTGTAGCGTGCGTAACGAAACTTTGTGATCAATTATTTCACAACAATTACCTGTTACAAAATTATGTTTTATGCCATTCGAAAGTACAAATAAAATCCTACTAAACACTACGTAAAAGTTAAAGGTATCTCTTTGAAAGACCAAACAATTTTTATATTTTGATCTAAAAACGCATACGAATGTACCGTGAGTTACGTAGGATAAGCCCATATGTCTTTCTCTTAGGAGAATCGCAGCTTATCGATATAACTTTAAAAGTTTGTCCTTTTCATTTAAACCAAGTTTGGAGTTGTTATAGCTGCCGTTCTAAAGAAAGCAAAACAAAACTGCAACTTTAACTTTACCTGTGTTTATCATCATTTTGTCATTGACGATGATAATGATCGTGATCGTCATAATTGTCATTGTATTTCAATTAACAAAACAAACCAAGAACAACAGCGCGGCAGTTACAATGAGTGTTTCACGTTAAACATCTGCGTGATTGTTTTTTAACACTTTTATTATAATTTTTTTTCTTTATTTACTTTCAGTTGTTGATTTTTATTTTTATGTCACACTTTGAATTGAACGATTCAATATTAAATGAATTTGTATTGTGTAGTTGATTATTTTGCATTAATTTCTTTCTCTTCGTACTCTTCACTCGTACATCACATGTTGTTGATGCTTAAATTAATGTTTAGTTTTTGTTATTGTTGTCGTATAACAAAACAACAAAAGTGAAAAAGAAAAATTAAAATACATATAAATATAAATATAAATATAAACAAAACTAAGCACTGAATAAATGATTTTTAATTGAATTAAATGGAATAGTTTTGCTTTGGGGTATTTTTAAGTAATTTTTGTTTTTTTTTTAATTTTAAAAATAGGATTTTTTTACTGCAGCTCAAATGCAAACGTTGATAGCAAATCGAATCTTAAATTAAAATAATGAAGCTAAATTATATATATTTTTTAAGATAGAATCGTGGTAAATGGCTAGTAGAAATTGAAATAAATAGTAAATAGAGCTGAGAATTATTAAAAGATAATTTGAGTCGCAACTGAATTAAACTGAATTGGCATCACTAAAACTTATAGACATATAGAGTCGATTAAAGCTAGTTTGCCGTATATGCTATAGCGCGCATTTAACGAATTTTTTGAAGTTAAAAAAATATTTTTTAATGATTTTGACAACTTTTATTCACAACAACATAGGTAGGTACTTATGTAATAAAAATACAGAGAAACTGTCTTTGTTTAATTGATCAAGCGTCATACATAAGTAAAAACACTTTAGGTTTTAAACACTCATATCAACTTTTAATCTACTTTAAAAATAAAAGATTTTTTTTTGGTGCATACCAAATAACATAAACAAAAAAATATATCATGAAATCGTTTAAATAAAGTATAAATAAATAAATAATAATAATAAAAAATACGCATAAATACTAAACAAGAGGATTGTTTACTTAACTATTGGTGTGAGGAAAAAGTGATTTCTCTTAATTAACAAAATATTTTTTAATTGGCGCTTTTTGGCCACCTATTGTAACTTTTGTAATTTGTAAATAAAATCTGGAATTCCTAAAGCCGCATACATATTTTACAAAAATTACATACATATGGCCAAAAATAAAAAGTCAAATATGTTTTGCTTAAAAGAAAAATGCTATCTACCATTTTTTCTTGATAAGTAAGTTAAAAGTATGTTACTTTGGCACTACTGCACCATGCCACACATACATATGGGCTAATGCTGCGTAACGCACGCTACATTCGTACGCGTTTTTAGATTAAAATATAAAATTTTTTTTGTCTTTCAAAAGAGATACCTTTAACTTTTACGTAGTGTTTAGTAGGATTTTATTTGTATTTTCGAATGGCATAAAACATAATTTTGTAACAGGTAATTGTTGTGAAATAATTGATCACAAAGTTTCGTTACGCACGCTACAAAGAGTGGAAGTAACTTTTAAGTTGGAGTGTGTTTTCGTAATTTTTAGCGAATTTTGCATAATAAGGCACAAAAAAACCTAAATCCTTTAAGAAAGATGAATAATAAAGGAGAAATCTAAAATAACTTAATTGTTGGCAAAAACATTTGTAGTTTTTTATTAACAGCCGTAAACCCATAGTGAAGCACGTCACATTTTTTCACTAGAGTAATTCTGTTATATTTTTACCAGATGGTTACCGATTTTGATAAAATTTCGTGAATGTATGTAGTAATGCACGTATGTATATATTAAAAACGGTTTTTTTTTAATGTTGATAATCAATGGCAACCCTATGGCTTGAATTATTAAAAAATATTGCTGTGGAGCCTTCATTTAAAAGGTCATAACTTTTGTTGTGTTTAAGACTTAAAAAAATTATTTTTGATTACAGTTGGCAAGATGTCAAGGGTTAATAATTTTAATTAATTTTTTTTTTGTTGTAAATAATAGGTATATAATTTAAAAAAAATATATCTCCCAATTTTTTAATAGCTTTTATACAAAAAGATGGTCTAAGTACCCTGATATTTTCAGAATGGTGTCTCTACTAGTTTTCAAGATATTAAAAAATATGAAAATACCCAATTGGCTTCGACACAACACACTTTTTTTAAAAAGTTGCCAAAGTTAGATGGGAACATAAGAAAAATGCGAAACAGAGCTTCCAGTAAAAATAAATGAACGTATTTTTGTATACCTTGGTGTTTTTAATTTGAAGACTGTTTGCTTGGTAGGCTATTTCTGGGATTAACCCATATGTAAGTGAAGCGCACTCCGTGTGAAACCAACTCAAGCATGTAAAGTAATCAAGTCCAAATTAATAATATGGCAGAAATTCAAAGGCAGATATTTTTTCAAAAACCTTTTGGTCTCTTTAAACCTGTGTACTACTCTCCTTACCATCAAACTTCGTCTGTCTGCCTTTCAATTTCTGTGGTGTAAATTGAAACCAAGTAATATGGAAAGCAAACGAAATGTCTTTTCCTCTGTTTTTGTTGTCTTTTTTTAAACGGGGCGTCCATTGTTTTGTCCCTCTTTATGATTAGTGCGATTGAAGCATAAGCAAATAAAAATGAAAATGAAAAAAAAAACACTTCACATCTGTAAATAAATAAAAAAAAGTTACTGACGTCAATCGAAAAATATCATCATCTACATCTGCAAAAGCCGGCCGCCCCTGACGTTAAAATAATCATCTTCTTTCTTTCATTAAAATTTGCTTTGTTTATTTTTGTGGGAATTTCATTAATGATTTCTTTATTTTTAATAATTTGGGCAATATGTTTCTCATTTCTAACAAAATATTTTCGAAAATGGAAAATAAAATAAACATTAAAATAATTTATTTATTAAAAAAAAAACATAAAAAATGTTAAATGCTTTTGGCAAATATTTATTTAACAAGTAAATATTTAGCTAATCAGTAAAATAAATAAGAGGTGTGCCCAAGTTGTGATTCACATGTGAGTCGCGTTTAATCATGATTAAATTGAAATTAGTTACGCGTGGGTGGGCTTTATGAAACAATAAATGCGCCGGCGTGATTCATGCGCGACTTCATTTTAAAAATTGTTCGCAATTTTTTATTTACAACTTCAGTGTTTTACAAAGCTTTTATGAGGTTTATATATTTTTGAAATATAGTAGAAGAGTATCTTTTACAGAGTGTTAAAAATAAATTTATAACAGAGGCATACATACTTATCTATGTATGCATGCCTACATGTTACATACATAAACGTGTGGGTGTCTTTTTAAAAAAAAAAAAATATTTTTTTGAAAAGGGTCCTTAGAAAGTATGCGGGATTCATTTTGTTTGTTTGTAAGCAATCGTGATCTTAATTTAAAAAATAGCCACGCGTACATCTCTATGATAAATGATAAAAAAAATTACCATTGCATTGTCAAGAATAGGGTCATATCAAATGTGACCTCAAGTTTTAAAAGCGTTATTTTAAGATATGTTTTAACAACCTTGTTCAAACATGAAAACAACATACACGCAAAAAAAAAACATGGTTGTAGTACCATAATCTAAGGGCATCATGCTATGATTGGATTATATAATTGTAGCTAAACAATTTAATGATCGGTTTTAATCATAAAAAGTTTTATTAAAAAGCTCTTCTATAACCATATTATAATCATATATTATCATAACTGTTATTTTCCATGATCAGAATATGATTCCACCCAACCATAGTTTAGTCCCATATGATCATAATATGACTCCACCCAATCATAAGATGATTCCACATAACTATAATTTTTTTTCGTATATCCATAATATGATTCAACCCAACCATAGTATAGTACCATATGATCATAATATGACTCCACCGAATCATAATATGACTCCACCTAATCATAATATGATTATGTATATAAATACATACTTAAAATAATATTAATTGAATTTGAATTTTTTGTCACTTATTATATTGATTTAACTTACATCTTTAATTGTAATGTTTTCTTTCACTTTCTTTTTGTTTTTATATTTTTAATGTCAATTATTATTTTTTAAACTCTTGACACTTTATACACAAATTTTTCACTAAATTGAAAGCTCTTAGAAGAAGAAGAACAACCGAAAACAAACAATTTAAAAATTTTATCGTTATTTGATTGCCTTGCAACTACACTGTTGTTGCACACACCATTTTATGATTATACTTTAAATATAATGTTATTTTTGCGAACAGATCATGATTTGTTTGTCACAACAGTTTTTTTAAACATATTATTTTTCTGGATAATCATGTCAAAGCTTTTAATAGTGGTAACCATTTAATGATAAAATATAAACCAAATACTTGATTATCGTTTACTATAATTTGTTTGCGGTAGAAAAATTTTTCGTATAGAAAATACAATGGTTGTCGTGATCATGTTTCAATCATGTTTTTTCTTTGCGTGTAGATATAATTTTAATGTTTGTTTATTCATGTCTTATATGGAGGGGGCTAAACTTGAACAAGTGGCACTCTAACAATGTTTCTTAAAACTCATCTGACAGCGCTGGTTGACAGAGATGGCAAACTGAAACTT
Organism: Paykullia maculata; assembly: GCA_003055125.1. Taxonomy (NCBI): domain Eukaryota; kingdom Metazoa; phylum Arthropoda; class Insecta; order Diptera; family Rhinophoridae; genus Paykullia; species Paykullia maculata. Next base: position 15,417 of record NDXZ01025944.1, on the reverse strand, counting down.
GTTTTTGCCCGATTTTAAAATTTTTGGAATTTTGTAAATTTTCATTCATTTAGGTTTTTTCTTGTTGACAAATACAGGTTAACTTATTGAACAATTTCAAATAGGTAATTGTTTTTGCTTAAACTCATGCTGTTTAAATATTTGTTGCTGGCGTTTCTCAATATATCCATTGGAATTTATTTTGTTTGTTTTATTTATGAAATTTCAAATATTTTTTCTCTCTGGGAACAAAAGATAAAAATTCAGACTTAAATGCAAGTTTAAACGAAAATGCAATAGTTTAAACGAAAAACAAAAAATTAAAACTTCAAGCAAATACAAACAGAAGTTTCTTTTAATAACTTTAGCAAGTAAAAAGGATATAACCTAAAAATATTTTATATTCTTATTAAATTTATTTTAAGTAATAAGCCCGAAAATAAATACATATACTGCCTGACCCACAAAATGGGAACGTTATTTTCTTTCGAATAAATATCGTTCGTATTTTGTGGGCCAGGCAGATAATCTTTTGTTGGGAGTCCACTAATAAGATAAACAACAATTCATCACTTTACCAATGACGCCCAATAACATCATAAAAATATCCCAAAAACAACTGCAAATGCAAAACAATTACGGCACTCATCGTGGTCGTAATACTTCAACACTTAATTAAGATCAACACTTTTGTGTTACGTCGAACAAAAACGTTGGTAAACAAAAGCAAGGAGAAACAAGTTTGAGTTCAATATTCGGTTGCGCCGAATTAAGTTACCCCTTATTAATAAACAAGTTAAAATATGGTTCCCGCTGTGGGCACTCCACCCTAATAAACAGAATCTTTAAAATAAAAATTATTTTGTTATTAAACTTAAGTATTGGCCCATTTTAGAAATTTAAATTGAAACTCTTTTACTTTATAAGGTTTGAGGTTAATATTTCGATGGGTAACCAATGGAATGACAAAATAATTATACCCCATATTTGTTGTTGTGGATATAAAAATGCAATATTACGAAACTGGAAATAACAACGTTTCTCGGTCTTTGTCTCTAAAGGTCTTTCATTTGTGCACAATTATTACGGATAAGTTTAATGATCTTTTGGCACATATTTAATTTTTATTTCGTGTATTTTTTTATAATTTCTCATGTATATTTAAACATTGTAAATTGCATAAAAATAAGTTTTGTTTTAAGTTTTTAAAAAAGAAATTTTTGTGAAATATTTTTAACCTTTTTTAATTACGTCACAATTTAAATAACAGTTAATATTAAGGGGAGATGCGTTTTGTTGTTTTTTAAGTGACTTATGCAGTTACTGTTAATATTATTTAGAAGTAATTTTGTTTTAATAGAGAAGTGAGTCATTATACTCTACACAAGGCTGTTATGCGTTATTGCTGGTGTTCGAAACGTCATAAAAATGTCCCACCCAACCTAAACTTATAACGATGGACTAAGAATCACTATCAAAGTCAAGTAAACGATATCCGTTTGTCTTGTATATTTAACATTATAAAATTGTAAATTTAGATGGCAACTTTAGGTATTCATACATATTCAAATAAAACTTAGATAATAATGAACCCTATGAATTTAATTAAAAGCGTTGTATGATTAAAGCTAACAGTTTTAATGTCATTCTGCTTAAATAGGGCTTTAACGTTCATTACTTATATTCGCATTTAAATAAATTTTACCATAAATAAATTTTTTATAAACAGAAATGTGCTTATTAAGTTTCGCAGTGATTGGCCCGTTATTAGCCTAAGCTCTCATATTAGGCTTTTTTTCCAAAAAATATTTTGTAGCCCTTATGAAATAGTTAAAAATATTGGTTTTAATTTAAAATTTATAAGTATAAAAATCTTCGTACCGAATTTTGTAAAGATCGGACCAATTGATCCCAGTTTCTATATAAGGCCCACTAGCAGCAATAACCTTAACGCAAAAAAATGGTTAAGATTTTAAAATCGAACTAATATTTGCCACAATGAGGTTTTATCTAAACAACAAAACCTTTAAACTTTCGAAAGGAACAGTCCATAATTAATCCTTAAATCTACTGCACAAAAACTTTAAAAAAACAATTCTAAATGTTGGAATAAGAATAAAATTTTATCACAATTTTAATATAATTAAATCTTTACAAATTTTTAAGATAATCGGTCTATATATAATTAATCCCGATTCCCATATAAGGCCGACTTTCAGAAACTACTTAAAATCTAACAAAACCGTTTCATATACATATACATACAACAAATTTATAATAAAATAAAAATTTATATTTTATATACACCCTGCAGGAAATGTCAATAGTGAAACTTTACTGACTTACTATTGACACAGTCACCAGTACTAGCAACTTATTATACCCCAGCCAATGCTATCTACTATAGACATTTAATATGTGTGACATGGGTACGTACTATTGGCTAAGTAGTTCTTTTGGGACCATATGTGGGACATTGGATTTTAGTAATTTTATTCTTCACTTTTGGTACTTTTTACTTGCAAAATAAAAAGTATTGGCGCTTTGTTGACAATATCACCAAATATTCACGAAAACAGTCGCCAAAAGTGGCGACTTTCTGGTCTTAAGACCTTATTATTATTTAATGGTTGATATTGATCGATTTTCATTTTCTGACTTGTTTTTAAATTTCTTATGTACATATTGCAGTTAAAATTCCTAATACTATATAATTGGGAACTTATTTTAAAGGTTCTTTTAATTAAAAATTTAAATTAGTTAATACTTAACTAATAACACTGTGCGACAGATAAAATGTTCAAATGGTTATTGATTAGATACCCACCTACAACTTTGTTGAAAACATTAAAACGCTATCACCAAGTCTAAATGAGTTATTGGCTAAAAGGTTATGGTACCATTTTTCGGCAAATTCACCAAGTCTCCCAATATGTTGAGGCCCATTAAATTAAAACGCGAACTAATATTGCAAAACGGAGCTAGGGTTTTACCCAGCTCAGGTAGTACGATTGAACCTATAGAGCCAAGTCTGTGTACTTTACAAAAAATTGTTTTTTGTCGCACAGTGTAATTAATACTTAACCAATAGTTAATAATTAACTTAAAGTTAATTATTAAATTTAAAAGTAATCAAGTGTAAAACGGTTTTAGGAAGAAAATTTTTCAAATACATAGAAATTGGGCTAAAACTCTCACACTCAAAAATAAAAAGTGAAGTTGTGTATTGTTAGAGGGTCAGTTAAATCTTGACATTAGGTCGTGTCGATTGTCATCAAATACGACAGAAAAACGACAAAGGTACTATTCATTTTACATGGTACCAAAAACTTAAAAACGACTACGACTAGGCCAACCGTAGTAGGGCTGAATATTTATTAAAATAAAAATAAAAAAAGTTAAAATCATTTCAGTTTTGTTTAAAATAATAAATTAAAAAAAAAAACAAAAATGAAAGGAAACCTTTTAAAAAAAATTTTTTTTCTACACTTCTCTAATTTAAATTGTAGCTTTTTTCGATTGACGTCACCGGCAAGTGAATTGTTTTTCTGGTAAACTCTGTTTAACCAACTCGTAATTTCGCTTTGACGTCTAGAGACGCCAGCAAAATGTAGGAGTTCAATGAATTTTACGCCTTTGTCAACATCAGGGTTTTGCAAACTTTTTTTAAAAATTAGAAAAAAATTCCTGTAAATATAAAACAGCATTAAATTAGAATTTTTGTAAATATAGAAAGAAAAAAGGAATTTATTTATTTATTTAATTTCGCTATTACCAAAATATTTTCACAGTTTTTTTGGCAATAGAAAATTGATTTTAAAAAAATTTTAAAAATAAATTGTATGAAAAATGTATTTTTAAAGAAAACGTTAAGAAAATTCTCAACAAATAAAAAATCATTAAAATTTTCAAATCATTTGCATAATATATAGAACTTGGATGGTTCTACTTTCCCCTTTTGGGAATCCCTGACCTACATAAGCAATATATTTCAAAATCTTTAAATTTGTTTTACGCCTTTTACAAAAAACAAGCACATTTTTTTTGGAAATTTTTTTTTATGCTACCTTAGGCGGTGAGAAAAGTATTAATTCTGTCTGGGTCTTTGACCGCCATTTAATATATTTATTTACGTACTTTTTCAATTCCAAAAAACAAAACAAACAAAATCAATGCAATGGCTTTAAATCAAATAGTAATACATAAATTAAATTTATCCCAAAAAGTTTATTTTTTTTATCTTATAAGTAAAGTAAAAAATTAAGAAATAAAAAACAAAATCGTATGATTTTTTTTAATTCTATTATTTTAATTATAAGACTAAAAAAGCAATAAAGATTTGAACTACATATGTATGTATGTATGTATATAGTACAATAACGATTGTACGAAGTCGCGAGCCATTGCTAATCAGTTATTTATTTAATTTTTAAAAGTGATAATAATTTTAAAATAGCCATCGATTCTAATTTGCCTAGAATACGTCACAAGAGTCAAGGGTATTTTTAATTTTAGTCATTAATTTGAAACATTTAATTTTAATCAAAGTTAAATCATAAAACCTTATAAAATATATTTCAATTTGTTTGTATTTTTCACAAAAACGGTCCTTAAAATTGCTCTTATTACTATAATGAGGCTTTTATTTTACAATACGTAAAACAACGATTTTGTTTAAAATGATCTGCTAGCACTGATCTTATATTTACTCTATAACTGTTTGAACTCTTTCAAGTCATTACCATTTTAAATATTTTTAAAGAATCTTAACGAAGTTTTTTTTTAACACGATATATTTCCTATTGAATCTTTTTTTACTAAAGAACTATCAATAAGTAATCAAATCTTATGTCTAAGTATAATTAATAAGTCCAGCCAGTGCCGGACGAATATTTAGTTAGTATAGCTGGTGGCTTCAGTTTACCATTCATCCTTCAAGCTTTTGTCGCAGGTCTGCTGTGTCCCTCCTTCTTAGGCGGACGTGGCCACTATTGCCTAAGATATTGCGAGCTAATGGATTTGGGTGGTGTTCAAGTTTGTTAAAATGCACTTCAGCATGTTTTGAGATTTCGTTTATTATTAGAGGCACGTTTAGATCTCTATGTAAGTGCGAATTTTTAATAAACCAGGGGGCTGCAGTAATCATCCGTAGTAATTTGTTTTATCGCCTTTGAACTTTCTCAACATTTGACGCTAAGGCTGTACCCCATAACTGATTTCCGTAACGCCATATAGGCTTTAAAATTGAGTTATAAATTAAAAGTTTACAATCCAGGCTAAGTACGGAGTTTCTACCAATTAGCCAATTTATCTGAGATGCTTTAAGTTTCATTTGGGTTAGCTTAGCGTCTATGTGGCATTTCCACGTAAGACGTCGATCAAGATGCAGTCCGAGGTATTTAACCTCAGTGTGTTGAGGAATAATTTTACCATTAATTTCTACAAAAGTGCATGTTCCCCTACGCAGTGTAAAAATGATGTGAGAATATTTTTTCTCGTTGACCTTTATCTTCAAGCCATTCTTCTATTTGGACGATGTGATCTTGCAAAAGTTGTGACCCTGTGTGGGGATCATCATTTATGCTTAGAATAGCAGTATCGTCGGCAAATGTCGATGTAAAGGTATAAAGGTTTGTTGGTAAATCATACGTGTATAATAGGTAGAGCAAAGGGCCCAGAATACTACCCTGGGGCACTCCAGGCTCTATGGGCTGTTGGGAACTGAGGAAACTTGCTAATTTAACTTTAAATGTGCGACTGGATTGATAGCTTTCAAATAGTTTATGTGTTTTAGGGGGAAGAATTTGTCTTAATTTGTTTAAGAGTCCATCGTGGCATACTTTATCAAATGCTTGAGAAACATCGATAAAAAGTGCGGAACAATATTTATTCTCCTCAAAGGTTTTCCTTATAAACGAATGTAACACAAACTTTAGTTTGCTATATTGACAACATTATTAATTGAAAAGTTTTCAATAACTCTGATTTTAATTTGTCGAAACTTATATGCAGTTTAAGGCCACTTTTAGTGTTCATTTTAGCTAAAGTTACTTTCTCCTAATGGGATCTTTTAAGGCAAGTTATAATAACGGGCCTTAGAATTGTAAAAGTATTAGGTATAAGGGAACTCAATAGAGCTGTGTCGTTCATGAACGAACGCGTTAAATTTAACGAATCACTAAATTAAACGAACTGATCCGGGTATAGAACAATACATGTACAAAATCAAAAAAATTGTTAATAATAAGCTTGTAAACGATAAGAAATTTAATTTCTAGCAGATCATGCTTAAATTAAAAACACCGACTTTTTCAGAAACCCGGTTTTCGAATTATTCAAAAAATGTCACTTTAAAAAAAATTGCTTTCGAATAGTGTTTTATTTAAAGGTAACAAATTATGTTTTAAAATATATGAAAAACTTTAAATAGTAACAGTTGAATATTGTAGAAATTACAAACAGAATAACAAACCTATATATGCCCTTTTTATTCACGTAAAGGGTTTAAAAATATCATAAATCACCAGAAAAAAAGCAAGGGATGTGCGTCACTTCTTTTAATTATCCCCTCATAAAATAGCAAAAAATATTAGATTAAATCGTAAGTTTCGTTAATATTATTTGTTTTTATTTTTTTTCATCATTTTAGAATCTGTAATCAAAAATTATTATAATAAAAATCACACGATGTATTAATATTCTCATTGGGCGTTTCTTTGTAAAATAATCAATTTTTTTTTATTTATTTTATTCTTTTTGTTACATACTTACCCCCATATTCATAAACAATTTTTAAGTTTATTGAAGGTTTATTGAACGAAATTTTCATACAAAAACCGTGCAATAAACCTTCAGTAAACTTAAAAATTGTTTATGAATATGGGGGTTAAAGAAGAAGGAAATTGTAAGCATCTAAATGTCATCATTTAGTTTTGTTAAATAATAATTCTTTTCCCAATTAATAATAAGACAAAACAAATGTAGTTGCCATTTCGTATAAAGTCCTTTGGATGGCCATGAACTTTTTTTTTGCAAAGAAAACAATATTCAAGAAAAAACATGAAAAATTGTTGCAGAATAACAAAATAACAAAAAACGATTTATATCTTCTTAAGCATAGAATTTGAATTTCAATTATCTGAAACATATTGTTGCATTTTAATTAAATTGAGGCGAAAAAAATGTGAGTGAACTTTTTGAATAAGAAAAAAAAAATGACAAATTCCAAATACTCGTTGGACAGATATATAAAAAGAATTGATACAATCAAAATGGAGATCTACATTTGTTTGTTTTTTGTGTAAACACACGTCAAGCGATTTTTTTAAATTTATTTTGTTTAAATTATAATAATTGTTTTTCTATTGCTATTTAAAACCATTGATTAAAATTAATTAAATATAACAATCAAATGAAATTGAAATAATATTTATAGGAACATTTTTTTTTATTTTATGTACATTAGGGTGGGACAATTTTTTTCATCAAAAATCGTATATCAAAATCGTAATCTACGTGAAATTCTAAGAAAAATTTCCAAAGAAACTATGGGTCTGTGATGAAATCTTATCCCAAGCAAATTGACCTAAAGATTTTCTGCTCCCATTAATAAAATCAAATATTTGGGGGATTCACAAGCCACTCATATGACATATTTCCTAAAAATTTAAAATGGCTTAAGTTATTTCTCATATTAAAAGTGTCCTAAAATAATATGACTCTGACTGCTATGTTTATTGTGCTGTCGTAAACTATCCTTAGCCAAACAGAAAAAGCAATAACAAAGAACTTAAACCATTCAAAATTTTTAGGACATAAGACATATGTTTTCTTTCGAAGAAATTTTAAAATACGTATATTTAATTATTTTCGTTTCAATAATTAACTATACGTATTTTAAAATTTTATAAAAACCATTTTTTTTCATAGCTTTAAGTATTTTGTAGCAGTTTATAAATAAAAATATGAATTTTTTAAATAAGGAAAGTATGTAAAGACTTTCATCTTAAAAAAAAACTGATAATTATTATCTTGGTTCCTAATACCTTCCTGTTTTTGAAAATTTTACACAATCATGAAGTGAAGCAATACTTACAACGTATGTATTTTTGAATTTGCGCGGGATCGAAAATCGTTTTGACCTATGGTTCCTAGAGAAAAGTTGCTTAGAATTCTTCTTAGAATCATTTCCCCCCCTACGATTTGTATTTTTTTTTGGCAACCATACAAATAGACCCACCCTAATGTACATTCTTAAATTTGTATGGATGTATGTATGTAAAACAAATTTGGTACAAAATTGACGTCAAAAAAAACATGGGAAATAATTTATTGTGTTTTGATAAATAAAAATAGATTTTTAATTTAATTGCCCCGTTTTGAATATAATATACAGAATATTTTGGAAACAAAAAAATAAAACAAAAAATTTCAAACGCGATTTATAATTTTAAAACTTAGTTGTAAGGCTTTTAGCAAAGCTCTGCTTATACTTAGCAATCACCCGGTTATACTTACATATGTAGGTCGTTCTTGCAAATAAAAATATTGTTAAGTAAAAATTTTGATTTTGCTTTATTTTTTGATTTTGATTTATAAATGGTAGGTTAATTTTAAATTTACAAATATTGGAATAAAGTGTGGGTCGTTACTCAATAGGCTTTTATTTTATTTAAACTAAATAAAATACACTACATTTACACGGCAGCGCACCGTGTGTCTACAGAAAAAGTGGTGCCAGCTCACACTTAAGGCTTCAATTTTTATCATATAATTCGTTTTCGAGTTTTACTTAACATTTATGTGTCAGTTGTATTTATTTTTTTTAACAAATAAATGCCAATAAGTATTTTTAAGTTCAACTTAAGTTGATAAAAATTAAAGCTGGCACCACTTTTTCTGTAGACACACGTAGCGCTGCCGTGTAAATATAGTGTATTTTATTTAACTTTAAATGATTGGGAAAACAAAATTAAATTAAAACTTTTTATTAATTTCTTAATATAAAAATATTGAAAAAAACCAATTTTTAAAATCATTGTAGCTTTTTATATATAAATTCAGTTTAAGTACTTTGCCTTTATAAATATCCAAACTACGTCTCTTATTTGAACAAATAAAAATATTTTTTTTAGTTCGTTCTATTTACACCTGAGTGTTTTTTTTAAATTCTTTTTAAAAATCTATTGAGGCCCTTTAAAGTTACTGTTAGTAAGACGTATCTTTAGCTATTGTGAGGATTAAATCTTCATTTCAATATTACAACTTCCCTTTAAAATAAATTTTATAGTTTTAAAATTATCGCAATATTGTTTTTTGTTCACCAAAGACTACAACCTTTTACAAAGAAAAAGTGACACCTTTACCAAATCTTACGTTAAAAGTTAAAGGTAAAAAGAACTTCCCTTAAGTTTATCGTTCACTTTTAGATTTAAGTGTAGTTATAACTATGAAGAACTAGTTATCTGTCTGATAACACCCGTACTTTAGCTATTAGTAAGTTGTAATAATGGCCCTAAATCTTATAAAAAATTTTAAGTTGTTTTTTTCATTCAACAATATTATCGTATATTTATAGTGATTTCTTTAAATATAAAAAGGAAAAATGTTTGTATGTTTGTACGTACAGACATATGTTGTTGTGATTTATGGGGGGGGGGGCCCAACTTTCATACAAGCTATTAACGCACATCTAGGGATCTTTAAAATCTTCATTAAAAAAGTTTTATTTACTTTGTACTTTGTTATTAGAGTGGATAGTTTGGCCAAGAATAGGAGAGTTCGAACTGTGAGTGTGGCACCTTCCATACAAAGTAAATATTAATTATCGCATATCGGGAGAACGAAAACGGTACAATTAGTGGGCGTAGTATTCCGCGTACATAGTAAAGTGTAAATATTTATATAGCTGTAGAACGAGGTTACAGAGATCTGCAAATTTAGTTTGCTTTGTTGGTTTACATGGTCACATCAAAAATGTTTGCAATTGAAACAGTGCGTGTGGCACTTTTGATACAAAGTTATTGCAAGTTTGTATAAGAAGTACAAGGTGGGCCAAAAGAAGTCATCCGGGCCAAAAGAAGTCATCCGACAGCAAATGGCGGCCAATGTCAAATGTTTTGACATTTGTAAACTAGACAGATGTAGAATACAAGTAAACAAGCCATGGAGCGATACACTCCCCAAGAACGCGGGATAATCGTGTCTATTTTTTTGCGTAACAATTTGTCTTTCGGATGACTTCTTTTGGCCCACCTTGTAAATACAAATTTGCTGGTGACAAATTTAATAAAATATGCATTTTAAGCGTTATTCTAGAACAAACGATATCTAAAAAAATGCGATGGTATAAAATTTCTTGTTTAAGGGTAACGAAGCGCACCGGGGCTTTGCTAGATTAAACAATTAAAAATTGTATATGCATTAACTAAATATTTATAAAGGAATTAATATTAATTTAACAACAATAACAAAACTAAAAATAATATATTTTCATACACTTCATAATTAATGACGTAAATACATTAAGAGACATTGAATTGAATATATAATTAAAAAAATTATTATCTATTCCGTTATTTACTAGGCTTAAGTGATTCGATCAATAGTGTTACATAGGAGTGGTGATACGCACAGCACCTTTAAATTCGTGCTAATAACAAAGTGGGGATTAAAAACGTTAAAAAGAGCTTAGATTGATTGTATACCTTAAATTATATTTTCTTGGCTTAAGTACTTTTTCATTTCTATATTTTTATTATCTTCACTATCAATTAAAACGGTATACCTATACAGAATTCAATTGCTATCCCACAAAGTATAAATGTTTAGTTAGGGGAGTCGATAACGATATCCGTCTGTCATTTGATATTATAGGAATCCGTATGTGTATATACATATGTATAGTCGGAAAAAGTTTCAAAATATGTAACAAAAATGACAACAGCCTCTATGTTAAACCTTGATTTAAACACAATCATATAATTTGGTTAGCCTTAAGGTAGCTTTAAGGTAATTCTGCTATTAAAAATCAGCAAAGTCGGCCTATAAACGCAACTTTTTTTAATTTCAAAACGTTTAAACAACTTATTACTTCGCAGACACATTTAGTTCCCGTGTCCATACAATTTTATGATTAAAAAAGTGGGCAGTGCAACTTCAATATTCTATTTTAGCTTCTCCTACTTAACCAGTTTTATAAAGTTTTGCACACATGACAAAAATTGTGCCATGACCAAAAAATATATACTTACATATTATTTTTCAGCACACACGTTTCCCCGAAAATACCATTCAATTGTTAGAAAAGAGGACATTGCCATGACCATACAATCTATAAATTATTTTTAACTAGTTCTTCTAAATGGGTTCTTATAAAGTTTTGAACAAATATTTTGTTAACCTAAAAAAACAATTAGAAAAGTTTATAATAATAAAATAATATAAAATACGATTACTATAGGAATTAAGCTATTACCAATATGTATTTTGTAAAAAAAAGTAGGGAGCTGTAAAACAAACTCGTATCTGAAAATTATTTTCTTATTTTAAATTGCTATTAAAGCGTGTTTTTTATACTGGAAGCTTAAGCATGAGTTTCTTTATTCTAAGAAAAACGTCAATCATAAGGCTCTCTACAATTAAGAATTTAATAAGGTAACTGCAACTGATTAGCTGATTAAAACTTCCGTCATATGTTTTGTTATAAAGCTGATATATTTTTTCTGTTAAGGTAGATTAATTTTTTATAATAAGTATTTATTTACAAAGCATACACTGAAAGGCAGACATTTTTGCAATTCTCTTTTGGTCCCGCCTAAACCTGTGTTCTACACACTTCACATCTTCAACCCGTCGCCAACAAACTTTGTCTGTCTGCCTTTTAATTTCTGCTTGGTAAATTGGGACTGAAATTTTAAAAACAAAAAATTTCATGTTGCCGTGACGATGTTACCTTATTTAATCCACCTTGTCTGACTACATATAACGCAAAACAACATAAATCACAAAAAATAGGGACATTTTACACTCTTATACATGCTAAATATTTAAACATATTAAAATCCTAAATTAAATAAGAAAGTAGGTATAATAGGGTAAAACCTTTTCTATACATATGTTGAAAAACTGAGGTTTGTGCTTATATTGAAGTTGCAAAGAAAAAAATTCTTATAATTAAAACATTTTCTATTTGTTTTTTTAGCTTTGAAAAAAGCCAACAGAAATTTCAACGACTGTAAAATAGTGTAAAAGGGCTTTAAGCAAAATGAGTCACAAATAGTTGGTTGGCATTACCATTCGCACGTAGACCTTTGTTTACACCAACTAAGAGGCTCGTCTCTTTCAGCCAGAAATTTTTAAAACTTGTCAAACCTCTTTATAAATGTATTGATGTACATATGTATGTACATACTTATCTATGTATGTTTCTACATATGTACATACGTCATTAGATGTTAAAAAAAATCAAGTTTAGTGAATAATTATTTAATCACACTTTAAAATTAAATTTTTTTAGCTTATTATGATAATATACGACTAACATCATGTGGTGACAGTTTCAAGAACCTTTTTATTTTATGTTTAAAGAGATAACTCTTGCGATTGTGAAGATATTGACATTATAAATAAATTCAAAATATATTCTTAATTAATAGGAAATGTTCATATGTACATATGTATATAAAATTTGTATTTAGTTTTGTAATTTCAATTCCATATACATTAGCAGGAACGTTTTATATTTGCCCGTGCCGTATCTTAAATCCCTATACAAAATAAAAAATACTTGCAGAATATGGTAAATTATATAAATTTTCCATTTATGGAAATAAGTCGAAATGTTTTTGTAAAAAAAGAACTCAATTATTTAACAAAATAAATAGTTTTTAAAATATTTTAAAACAAAGTAACACAGTTGTGATACTAAACTTTAGATCACTGCAGCTAAGTCTTAATTACTACATTTTTCTTTGAAAAAATATAATTCTAAAATCCCTTATCCTGCTTTGTAAATACTTCAAGTTACAAATAAATCCGAATAATAGTTTTAAATTTAAATTTATTTACAGAATAGATGCTTAACTGCTTTACACGCGTGTATGCGTTTGTAAAGACTGGGACACATAGAGTCCGTCATACGTTACCGTCATCATTTTCAACTGACATTAACGTGACAACGGAAAAAGCTGACACATTAAATACTTTTTAAACGGACACACAACACAAAAAGCTAAAGTAAAAAATCAGCTAATAGTTGTCAAACTATGTACTTAACGTACGTTAAAAGTTGAAAGTTGCCCGACGATGACGTACCGAATGGAACAAAGTTAATAAGAAAACATGTATTTCAACTTAGCTGTCATTTAAAAATGACGACGGATAACGTATAACGGACTCTATGTGCCCCAGCCTTAAGTGGATGTAGTTGCTAAAATTTATATAGCTTCGATCAGTAGCTTAATAGTTTAGTAGAAATTAAAAAAAACGTAAATTTATTAAAGGTACCTGGGAAAATCTGAAAAGTTTGGTCGTGAGAAGGTTTCCCACAGAGGGACGGTCGTAGCTAAATTGATTCAGGAAGTCGCAAGGACTAAGGACATACATATATGTATGTATGTACATATATATAAATGTATACTTTTTAAGGTTTCAGAAAAAAATAGTTCTTGCCGTTACATACATACATAACTATGTGTGTACATACATACATATGTTCATTTGTATAAACGTACATATGCCTTTACTTTTAATGCAAACCGTAATTATAATTAAAAATTGAACAAACCAACTTTATTTGTCATGTAAACCTGGCAAATTGGAAATAAGTAAATAACAAAAAAACTTTTTTTTTAGTGTCGGAAAGCTTACTTTTTCACAATGTTCTTTCAATTATCTCGCATAAAAAAATATATTAATTTATTAATTAATATAAAAAAAATTTATAATTATAAAAATAGAAAATTACGTAAAAAACACTTTTATTACAACTTATGCACATACATATGGCCCTATGCTCCTTATAGGAACGACAGGAATTTATATATATGTACATATGTATGTACATTGTAGGTATGCATACCTTCCCTCAAAAGATTTATCACGATCAATAATGTTTAACTAACCACAACATAAAACGTAAAAGTACTATTAGCATTTACTTATGACAATATAATTTTCAAATCATCATGATCTTTATCTTATTCTACCATCTGTCATTTCATATATTCTTAAGAAAACCTCAATTCACATCAATATTTTGCATTGAATTCAAAATATTATTGACTGACCTCGACTTGTTTTAAATCTGTTGTGTAAAAAAAACCAAAGGATTTTGACACGACTGATGTGTGAATTAATACATAAATATTTAATATATTTTGTTGTTGTTGTTTTGAGTTTTTACTTCGTTTAAATGCAACGACAAAGAAAAGAAGCATCAGAAAAAAAGTTAAATTGAATAACATTTGTTACGTTGTTGTTGTCGTTTTTGTGTTTGTTATTTTTTTTTATCTATTTGATGAATTTGATTTGCATGAGTTTTGTAATCAACAATGAATGCATAAAAACACAAAACAAACAAAAAATCAAACTAAATTGTACCAAAACGAAATACAACTGCGGCAGAAGAACGTCAATTAGAGATTTTTTAATATTTACGCAAATCACGAGACTGTATGAGTATAAATTTTGAAGCCCGATTTTTGAATTTGATGGATTGAAGGCACTTAGTTTAGAAAGATATGCTGAAATATGTTAATTACACTTTGCGACAGTGGAAAAAGTACACAAACTTTGCTATATAGGTATGATAGTACTACTTGAGCTGAGTAAAACCCTAGCCCCGTTTTGCAATATTAGTTCGCGTTTTAATTTTATAAGCTTCAACATATTGGAGACTTGGTGAATTTTCCGAAAAATGGTACCATATCCTTTTAGGCAATAATTCATTCAGACTTGGTGATAGCGTTTTAATGTCTTCAACAAAGTTGTAGGTAGGTATGTATCTAATAAACAACCCTTTGAACATGTTATCGCCGGAAAAAATTTTTTTTTGTATAATTTTTAAGAAAATGCAACAAAAAAATTGGAATTTTTTTACTTTTTTGACCATAACAGTCATACCTAAATAAGAGCGTAGAGCGTTGCGTTGAATGGCGTCTAGTGTTAACGCCGAAGTGACCTACCTAAATAAGAGCGTAAAATTGTGTCATGAACAGTAATGTTAACTTAACTTTTAAACAAAATTTAACCAAATAAAAATTAAATAGTGAGAAAATCGCTAAATTTTAAGTAAAAATCGCTAGATTGATATAAAAATAGCTTAAATAGCATTAATTTTCAATAATAACAAAACCCAACGCGCTGTCAATATCGGATTTTTCAATTGTAAGGCGCTAACGCCGCACAGTGAGACAACCCTATAGTAACCGCGGCAAA
>NDXZ01025943.1:0-33599 GCA_003055125.1 Paykullia maculata | reverse complement strand
AAAAAAAATGAATGAAAAACATAAAATTAACAGTAGAGTAATTAACGCAAACTTATTATGGTCTATTTATCATTTTAAGGAAAGATAACGAAATATTGTCAGCGTGTAAAAAAAGTTGAAAAAAAATTGTGTAGAGGACACAAACATTTTCTAAAGCAACGAAAAAAAGAACATTTAGAAACACCTCAACACATACTTTTGAATTTTTGCATAATTATAATTGTTTTTTTAGGATGTTCTAAAAAATATATTTACATTTAAAATTATCTGACATTTTTTGCTACTTTCACGTAAGTCAGGGGTTTACAATATTTGCAAAATTCAAGAGTAGGCGAGAGTTTATTATTTTATTACAAAATTTTATAACAGAAGAGATTTTTATATATTAAAAAGTCATTAAATAAGTACGCTATATTTGGCTGGGCCAAACCTTAGATACCCTTCAACACGTGTGGCCCATTTAAGCAAACGGCCCAATTTTTTTCAAATATATCTTAAGTTTATATCTAAGCTGCAAAATAATAATTTTTTTGTTAAAAAAAAATTAAAAAAAGAGGCAGTCGTTTTTTTTGCTTATATATTAGCCGGTTTTGGATATGTCTTGCCAGTTTTTAATACCAATTTTTTCGAAAGTATTTCCAACAGTTTGATACCACATATAGCCCTATGTAATCTATGAGAGCTACGAAAACTTAATTTCAACCAACACACCGACAGACGGATAGACGGACAGATGGACATGGCTTAATCGACTTTCCTATCTATAAGGATCCAGAACAAACATACTTTATGGAGTCACAGATGAATATTGTAGAAATTCTAAATGGAATGACATACCTATAAAAGTCGGTATTGAAAACTGGCACGATCCATCCATAACCGGCTATGATATAAGCAAAAAAAAGACGACTGCCTCTTTTTTTTATATGTTTTTTTTACAAAAAAAATTATTGTTTTGAAGCTTTGAGAAAAACTTAAGATACATTTGAAAAAAAATTGGACCATTTGCTTAAATGGGCCACACATGATAAAGGGTATTTAAGATTTGGCCCAGCCAAATATGGTGCTCTTACTTAATTTTATAATAGCAGTTTCCAAAATCTATTTATGACTTTTGTAGACATTTCCTTCAACTGTATGTCTATTGAAAATCTGGAAAAAATTGTAAAAGTGCACTTTCGTTATGCTTGAAGAAATTATGGTTTAATTAGTCTTGAGAGAACATCAAGTCAGTGTACAACGAGTTAAAATGGCGAAACACTTAAAATTTTATAAGTAACTTTATTATTATGATGCCCTAATGGAATCTAAAGAATATCATAGCATCCCAATTTCAGTGTATCGTGGTAACCACACATTGTATTGTGGTACAGTATGGCATCCTCATATAAATTGTGAGGTGAATTTTCTTAACCTCGTCAATGAATAGGAAAATAAAATTATAAAATTAAAAGACATAAAATAGTTGTAGGAGTTTTCACGAGTTATTTATTTAAGCTTGAGGTCTGTTTTTATATAAAATAGTTTTTATATAAATTATACTTTTTTTATTGTTATTTGAATTTATATTTCAAACTATAATATTAATTTGAAGTATCAAATATTAAAACCAATTATAAATTCCTGACGATGCCATACAACGGAGTGGCGAAATATTGAAAGGAACATTTAAATTTAAGTAAAAACTATTTTATATAAAAACAGACCTCAAGCTTAAATAATTAATTCGTTAAAATAATATTAAAAAGGTTAAGAAACTAGAATATTTTATTAAAATTGCAGGAGTTTAATATTTTATTTTAGTTCAAATTCGGCTGTACTTACGGCCAAACCAAAACAGGGGCGGCATGCGTTTTTTAGCTGTCAAAATTCTTATCGCCATACGTTTTGTAAGAAACAAGCCGTAATACAGCGGCGGTAATGCAGGACGGTTTAACAACGCTTTTTTTATTGTTAAAAAGTAATGCCATTTTAGTTATTTTGGCTGCTAAGCGCCAATGCTCTGATGTAGCTCTAAATCAGCTCTAATTTAGCTGTACTTCCATTTTTGTACAGTTTTATTTTTTTAAAGTTCAGTTTAAACTTCAAGTCCTACCTTCAATTTTGGTAGAATTATATTTTAGATTTATTTGGGAGTCACTATAAAATACCCTAATTTTTACCTTGTTTTAGTGCAGGAATTCATGTTTCTGACGCAGTTTGCAGTCATAGACTTTTTTGAATTCTTTCCGATGAAAATTGCATGTTTTTTGTGTTTTTATGTTAGTCTGGGTATAAAAGTAGCTGAAAATTTATCATGACTTTCGGTTTAGGTGATGACATTTTGCAACTTTTTTACATTTTTTGTGTGTGTGAAAGTGTTTTTTTTTTGTTTGTCACAAACGAAAGTATTAACATTTGGCGTTGCATTATTCTGTAATTTTCTCTTGTTTCTTGGTTGACAAGTAAACAGATTTTTTAACTTTCTTTTAATTTGCTTGGTGCCATTTTACTGATTTTACTGGCAGTTGCTGTTGCAGTTGCAACATGCAATTTTTCCCCAATTTTTTTTTCTAGTACTTTTGCTTTACCTGCAGCAAATTTTTAGTTTAAAAAGTTGTTCTATTAAAAAAGTTTTCTAACAACAAGTGTACTATAGATAATTGCTCACTTTGAGGTTTGAAATTGTTCAAATATTTCAAGAAGCAAACATTTTTTTTTGCAAAGTTAAGTTTGTGTTTTGTTGCTCTTCATATAGTGTTTCTTTATATAATTGCAACGCAACGTCAATCATCTATCTATCAAATAAAGTTTAAAAAGAAAATGTACAAAAATAAAACCGCATTGAAAAATGAAAAAATTAAGATTCAATTTGCAAAGTGAAATTAATTGGTAAAATACCAAAGTTAGAAAGAGAACTATAATACGGAAACTTAAAGTTTTTTATTGGGAGAGGTCATGGCGAAAGAAGTTAAAAAATAATGTGTTTCGAGTATGCCTTAGTTGTACTAATGACCTGAACTTTTGTTGAACACTTCTTGTTATAATTCTGGAATTTGGTCTTCACCTTAAGAGGTGGTTAAATGAATTGGGAATAGAAGTTGTCAATGCCAGTATTTTAGTGACCTCATGTCGTTAGTTTCTATTTAGGTTGCTGTTTTGTTTGTAAGCATACTCAAGTAAGAGTCTGTCCAACTATCCAAGTTTTATTGACCCTAAAGCCATTTGTATTAATACCTGTAATCTTATTTTTAGAAAGAAACAAAGTTAAATTGTATGTCTTCTTTCAATTCAGTTTTTGCATATTTTCCTTCTTTCTTTATTTTTTTCTTGGTAACCATAATGATGCCATATTAGTTTGACAATAAAATTTTTAATAATATTGCCAATGACCTTGTTGTAAACGAAAGTAATTTTGTAAATTGTTTTAGATGATGACAGCAAAAAACAAAACATTTGGAATGATAATTGAGTAGAAAGGCTAAAGGGATACAAAAATACTAGCAGAACAAATGAACAAATAGAGAGATAGAAAAAGAATGAAATATATTTTGGTGATTTTTTTTTTGCAAATTTTGCAGGGAAAAAAGAATGTCTTTTATGTTTCTTATGCATACTAGATCATAAGTTGGGAATGTGTTTCTAGGCAGAGTTATTATGTAAAATGTTTAAAAAATAAGAAAGTTGGTTTTTAGAAAAAAAAATGCATAAAAAGCAATGATAAAGTTTAATAGATAGAACCAAGTCATTTTTTCTTTTATAAGTTTTTGGAACAAGCCAAGATCATTGAATGATGTAAAGCAAGCTAAGGCTCTTACTTGGTTTTAGACTTTTATAAAAAAATTTCTATCTTTTTGATCTAGTTGCCGTATCATAGATTAACGAACATGCTATCCTTCCTTGCCCTAAAAGTATATTTTTGGATGCAGGTAGCACATATCTGCGATAAGACAAGGCAATAGTTGTGCTCAGTACTCTACTTTCAAAGTTTTGTTAGCATGAACCTGCACATTTTTCTTTGACTCCATCACCCGATCTTTAGGGTTTGCATCTTCGACATTTACTCTTTCTTAATCTTCCGCGTTCCGTGTTCCTGGCACGGGGTATAACCGAGTTTTTTATAGTGACTAAAGTTAAAACAATAACAGATGTGAAATGATAGGCGTCAGCACATACATATCTTTATATTTACGGTGGCCTTAGAACTAGGTGAAAATAATGCTTGTGTGCATTACGTGGGTCATAGAGGAGGTAAATATTGTGCATCGCTGCACAGACAATGAAAATAGCTCTTGCTAAAGAAAGCCGTCATATCCATGCCACTAGATCTGTTGACAACACAATATATCTTAAAAGGTAATTGGTTGCTCAAATATTGCTCAAAATACAAATAAAATCATAGTTATAAGGACATTTTGCTGTATACATCACATTTGTAACACATGGGTCTGGCTGGACCCACATTGGTTGAAATGTTTAAGTCCGGTCTATCAACAACATTTAAAAATATAAAACTTGTTTTAGCTATTCAGAAATTTAGTACAAATATTAGCGTTATTAGTTATTTTATAAACGCTATATGTAACATAAAGGACAGGGTGGTATAAACAAAACGCATATTTTATTTTTATTTGGTTTTCTACTTAATTTTGTAATATTTACAATTGTTAAATTAGTTCATAAAACAAATGCTAAAAAGCAAAATAAGGTTAAATATAAATGTTACACAGAAAAAATATCGACAAATTGAAGTTAAAAAAATATTTTGTCAAGATTAAATTTATGGTTTAACAAATTTTTTGTTAATACAATTACAAATATTGTTGGTATTTAAAAACACAAAAGATATCAAAATTTAAAACAATTAGTTTTTGGAAATTTGGGAAATTACAAAATAAACAAACAAAAAATTTTCAAATGCCGGCGTAGTGTAGTGGTTAAAGTGCTTGTCTACAAAACCAAACATCACAGGTTCAAATCCCAGTGAAGACAAACAGGTTTCCGAGTTTTAAAGAATAAATGGAAAAAAGGCCTTCTCGGAAACATTAGAAAGAAGGTCATGCAGCACCTACTATATATTTTAATGTATTTATGTGGAAAATATAAAATTTTTTCAATCTATTTATATTTTATTAGCTTTATTTTATATTATTTTGCTTTTTAGCATAAGTTTTATAAACTACTTGAACAATATTACAAAACTAAGTAGAAAATTAAACATAAAATAAATAAAATGTCCTTGTAACTATGCTTTTATTTGCATGTTTTCCAGTTTTGCTTTATACACTAATAACTAACAATATTTTTGGAGGGTACCTGAAATTTCAAGTCTGTAGCTTAACTTTAAACACACTTAAATTAAGTTTAAAGCTCAAGAATGTAAGGCCAGACCCATGTGTGTATGATGGAAGAATAAACTATAAAATCATATTTTTATTCTAGATATAAAACAAAGTGCAAACAATTATGTTCTTTTGCAAAAACAAGGTTTTTTAGGTGTTTGTTCGAAAATAAACGACCAAATTTCTGTAAAATCAAATGTTTTACACTATTTTCCCAAGAAAAAAGATAAAATTTAATTCATCAAAAACCTTTTAACTTATTAGTGCAAAATTGCAAACATTGACAACACCGCATAATTAGTTTGTTTTTATTCTTTATTCCCCTTTTCACCACCAACGAATTTCACCTTGTTTTTTTTTTGACAATTTACAATAAATGCCAGCCGCCATCTTAATGGTCACTTGTTAGTTACTCGGCATTTTTCATACGGTTCGCGTCGGTGATAAAAAGTTACAATTTTTTTTTCTGTTTCTGTGTTAAAGTATAATTTAAAATGTTTTTTATTATAAGAAAAAGTGAATTAATTGTTGTATTTTAAGTTGTTGGTAAAAAAAATATATATATAAATAATTATGTAAAAAAATCCAAATTTCATAAGGTTAAAAAATGCAAAAGAGAGGCTTTGTGGTGAAAAGGTTCGTGTTATTGTTTTTGTTTGCAATTTCTTTTGTTTGTTGATCATATTTTTGGTTGCTTTAAAAGAGAAGCTAAATAAAAAAGCATTTTTTGTTATTGTTTGTAGAATTTAAAGTTTTTTCAAGAGAGTGTAGTTTTTCAATTTAAAATGTGTATAACAAAATGTAATAGTGCTTTATTTTTGTTGTAAAAATATTCGAGCGCAAATCATGATTCGTCGTGTCGTTTTACTGTTGTAACTACTCAGGCTTTGTTCTTTGATTATTAAATAACAGGTAAGAAAATAGTAAGGAAAATAGTAAATTTTTTAATACTATAATAACTTCTTAACTATTTTTATAATAGTTTATATTTTTATAATATATTAAATATTGTTAAAAAAAATTTAAAATAAACAATAATATTATGCTTACACTTCTCGTTGTGCTAATAGTTTTTCTGCTTTATTTACACTCTTATTATAAAACTTTTTTTACAACTAAACAAAGCGGAACAATTTTTCAAGACAAGTGCCCTTAATTTCCCCTTGATTTAAAACATTTTGTTTGGAATTTTATGGGTTCAGATAATATTTTTTTGAAATTTTTGAATTTCGATTTGCCAGAAACTTTAGATGCGTTGTCAACTGTCAAATAGAATTTCACGGTTATCAGTAAGAGTTCAATTGACAAATTAAATCGTCACTTCTTAGGTGCCATCTGCTAAAAATTTTCCCAACTTGCAATGCCAATAGGGTTAATTCGCTTTTCATAGTCAACCTGTTAAAAAAATATTATTATTAATTTTGCAACTAAAAAATAAGCAGCCTTTACACTCTCCAAGTGCTGCCAAGTATATGTTCAGTCAACAATAATTGTTTCAAATAGATACATCAATATCAAAGCTTAATAGTATTTCTGTTTGGAAATAAATTAAAAAATTAAATTTATATTTCGACTTATTCTCCATTAATTATATAAGTATATATCTATTAAATTTTTATAAACTCAAAGAAAATTTTCTAAATGTAAAGATATTGTTAAGAGAATTCTAATAATGTCGAATAGTTTTGTAGGTTTTTCCCAGTATTACTCCACTGCATTAATGACTGTAATTGGAACTTAAATAAAAGACCAGATAAAATAAGGAATCATTAATTTTTACGGCATTTTTTGTATTTTATTTTGTTCTTTCATTTATTTGTTTTATTTTTGCATTAAAAATACTCTCGGTAGTAATTGAGGGGCAATTACAGTGGGCTGGTTTAAAAAAAGTTAAAATAAACCTTCTATGTTTTATATGTGTATGACTTACAGAAGCAGCAAAATAAAACCAAGTAAAAAGCGTTTCTATTAACAATCAAAGCTGTCAAGTTCATATAAAGCTTTTGCTTTTGGGGAGTTTGAATAACTTCGCCCAAGACTTTTTATGCTGTTCTTTTTGCCAGCAAACATGTTGGTTTTGATGTATATTACTTTTAAGTTAAATTAAAAAAATAAAAAGTTCCATAAAGTTTTTTAATTAAAGAATTAGATTGGCAGAGTATACTTATAATAAATATGTATGCACATATGTACTTATATACGAACAAAAATACAAAAAAAAAAACATTTGTAACACTTTTGCAGATATGGGACACTTAAAACTGATATCCTGAATTTATTATTTATAAAAGAGCTCTTGTCGCAAAAATCAAACTTTTGAAAAATAAAATAAAAACTGTTATTTAAGGCTTAGAAAAGTCGTTCAAGTCACACAATTTCGAATCACTTATTTGCCAACTGACAGTTAACAATAAGCAAAGAAGATATAAATACAAAATGTGGAAAACTATGTTTTGCAACAGGTACTGCAAACTAAACTCTAAAGGGTCGGTGGCTTGAATTTTCTTACTCGGATGCACAAGATTATAATAAGGGCTAATATTAATATACAAAAATTACAATTAAGCAAATTTGCAAATAATGGGATTATTTTTGAATTTTTACTATAAAGTGTGGAAGGAAAGTTTTCTTTGCAAAGTCTGTAGTTTAGAGAACAGGGGGAGAAAAGACCGTGACGGTACATACCGCTGAGGTCTTTACGACAATCTTAAAGTGACAATCTGAGATAAAAATTAAATCTTATGTTGATGTAGTTTTGTTATTTGAAAACCAAAATTAGTTTTTCAATTTCTTACTTATTTTTTTTAAAGTATTCCACTGTGCTTATATGGCTGGTAGCTTTTGCTTTTTTTATTACTATTGCTGTCGCTGTATTTGTTATAACTCCATTGTCTTCTTCTTTAATGGATTTTACGTGTAAATGGGAACACGATTGGAAAAAGATGAAAAAATTGTTGGGAGTAATACGAAAGAACTGAAATCGCATATAAACTAATGCTTTACTCTATATTCGATAGTTGTTTAATATTGAAAGTAGCTATAAATGAATGAATAAATGTATGAATGAAATGGTCTTTTTTATTATTATATCCGTACAAACATATATTTATATATAGTTTTATTTGTTATATACGCCAGAAACTTTGCAAAGCTATTTTACTAATGATGGCTTCAGTCATTCATTTATTTGCGTGTCCTCTTAGCTATTTGTCCACGTATCTGCATCTGATTAAGTATCTAACAGTTTGTGACTACATTCATTTACTTATTTTTTTATTTTGTTATATTTTCCTTATTGTAAATATAAATAGTAAAAATCCAAATGGTCATTATGCTGATTATTCTATGTACTACTATTGATGGGGAATGAACAGAAAAATAAAGTAAAACTACTGTTAATAAAACAAAATTATATAAAGACGAAATAAGATAATTATAACACACAAACAAAAATCTAAATTTGCGACATAACATCAGCGCCTAGTTTTCATATGAAGTGAGCAGCATAAAAACATTATTCAAATAGCAGCATTTTGTTTTAATACAATAAGTTTATTTAAATAAAAACTTAAAATTGCTTTAAACTTTTCGTTTTTTATATTCGTTCTTTGGATGCTGTTGGAATTATTTCTTAAGAATAAAGTTTTTCAATTATTGAAATTAGAAAAAAATAGATGAATTGGAAAAGATAAATTTCACATAAAATTTATAGAAATAGGAAAAAATTATAACACAATTTCAAGAGAGACTATAAAGTAATGGTAATAAGAAAGTAATAAATCTGGTAATAAAAAAAAATAAATAAGAAATTTCAATAAATATTTAGTTTTATGAGACTTAGATAAATGACAATAAAAATTTATTAAGCGATATTTGAAACAAAATTAAACTTTAAAAATCCTGGCTGACTTTATAAGGTTAAAAGTTGTTAAATAGTTTTTATTTTAATTTTTACAATTTCTTCTATTAGATGTGCAGTTTTAGTATTTTTTGATATTTTGTGTAAAACTCTTTGAAAAAAGTTTATTAGCGAGCATAAAAAACCTGATTTGTTTTTACGAATAAAAAGAAATTTTCGAAGTACATCAGTCTTTTGTTTAGAGAGTGTATCAAGTCCGTTTTTTGTTAAAGTAAATTATGTAATAGATTGAATTTCAATATATCTAAAACATTTATGGGTATTTAAACATTATAATAATTAAAGCTTTTAATAGTTTAAATATATGTTTCCAAATAAAAATATATTTTGCTTGAATTTTACTTAACGACAAATATCACAAAAAAATATTTTAAAATGTTTTTTCACAATACATTTTCTACTATACAAGTACTGCCTAACAATTTAAATTAGGGCGTGATTAACTAACCATTTGTAAAATTAAATGGTAGCCATTGTTTAACTGATATTTTATATATTTACAGTGTTTTATCATATTATTAAAATTTAATATTGGTACATTGCTATAGCGATAGATGTTATTGAACATATAAAGAATTTTTGTTTAGTATACGTATACTTTTTGTTAATTTTTGTTTATTATACGTATACTTTAAGCTAAAGGTTTCTTTTATGGTAAAGTTATGATTGTTTAATTTTTAACTTTTAAGGCACGATTTGCTTAACTAAAGTTTTCTGTACTAAATAAAAGTGCCACATTTTCCTTTTTAAATATTAAAACCTGCCACTTTACAAGTAAAAAGTTGTGGTCTGTGGTCAGAGACCAGTACTGCTATAATTTGAAAATTATAAATTTTATATTAATTGAAAAATGTAATAATAAAAAAAAGGAAACTACTAGTTACACTGTGCAACAAACGAAATATTGTTTTAAAAAAAACCCAAAAACGTGGCAGTATAGATTCGATTATAATAAAAAAGGGTTGTAAACCCCTATACAGGTTACTCTCCGACAATGTGGGGGTTAGGTTCCTAAAAAAAGGCCGCGTTGTAAAAAATCGCGTTGTACAAGATATTGACTCCATATAAAAATCAGAAAAATTTGATTTTGTATAGTATATACATATGTACATACATTCATTTATTTAAACAAAACCAAAAAGATTCAAATTTCAATTCCAAATAAATCAAAAATTCTAATAAATTTAATCCAAAATTGAACCATAACTTTTTACTCTTTCTCATCACTTAGTATGATATGTTTTGAACGTTCTGTTTGTTCTGGTTCAAAATCTGAGCTTGACGATTATTGGTTTGAAAAAATCTTTTAATGAACTTAGTAAATTGGTTTACATCGAAAATTTTCGTAAAAATCGCGTTGGGAGAAAATGTCCGCTATTTGGAAACCACGTTGTAGCGAAAACGCGTTATAGGAACTCGCGTTGTAGGAGGGGTACCTGTATTCAGTTTGGCCAGATCAGTGACCATTTTTTATGGGCCTCCAAATATTCTGTTTGTTTAACAGCTAGTTCAGAGTTGGTGATACGGCTTAATTGTATTTGCAATAATGTAGCTAAGAGTTTGATGAAAAAATAAGGTAAACAGTTTATTCTAAAAAAATTTTTCTTGCACTTTAAAAAAAAGGGGAAATTTATTTATTTTTTCACTTTATTTAGCATAACTTTCAGGAAATCCAGATTTTTCACTAACAATATTAAAAAATGTTAGCCAAAATTTTTTGTGCAAATACCAATCTTAACGTATCTGGGTACGCTAAATAGCTCATTTAGACCACTTTGTACCTCAAAAACTGATGTACTATTTATTTGGTATATTTAAAATATATTTGATACCCCTTTCGACCGTTATCGGAAGACGAAATTATCAGAAATTGTAAATATTTGTAAGGTATAGAATTACAGTCGATGTTCTTTTCATGATTTTCAGGAAGTGCGAGTCAGAATATTGTGACAACAAGTCAAAACTTTTTGCTGAAAATTTGAGCCAAATCTGACAACGCCTTTAGGACCCGCATCGAGGTCAATAATGTGGTTCGGTATTCTGAATTTTTTCGAGTAAAAGTTAATTGTAGACAGAAAGATCAATATATGTTTAATAAATAAATACAAGTACTATTGTCTTTTTTTAAGGTACATATTTCGATTTTAATATAAATAATTCATATACTCACAAAAGAATTTAATGATTTGTAAATAGGATTAATTTATAAATTAAAAAAAAAATTAATATATAAAAAACACACAAACAAAATTTTTAGTAAGGACAAGTATAAAAAATTAATAAAGCAAGATAAGCTAAGAAGGCCTTATAGAAGAAAAAAACACTAAAGAAAACACGATGTCAAAATGTAGATGGGCAATATAACTAAAATGATAGAAAATGCTCTTGGAAAATTATTTATATGTTAGCAAAAATGTAAAGATTCTTTGTCCGGTGTTTTGCTACTCTCTCTCCATTTGAATATTAAAATAAATAATAAATTTGCACTTTATAAATATATACATAAATAGGTTACATAGCAATTTCCTAAATTCGCAATCCCCCAAAATTTGTTATAAAATTATTGTAAATGGTAAATTTAAAAATTCCTTTTTTACTTCTACTTGTTTGTTTGTTTGTTTTCACTTAAGCATAAACTTGAAATAATGCCAGTAGAGAAACAAGGTGCTCTTGATTACTTAAAATGTTTCTTTCATATTTTTATTTTAAATAAATGTTTATACCATTTGGTTATGTCTCCTCGATTCATTTTTTATGTTTATTGCGGTGACAATTTAGTAATAATTTTTTGGGATTTTTTATAGTTTATTTTTTTGTTTTTTATTACAGCAAATGAAAATTTTATTTAAAAATTTTTAAAAACAAAATTACGATATATAGATTGGTTAACTTAAATAGTTAATAAAGTTTTGGCAATAAACTCAATTTGATGGCATTGTAATGGGTTAAGTAGTTATACATTTAATTCTAGAATGATCATCCTTAAAATTTATTTTCAAAACAAATAAATAAAATAATTTTATGGTTATTTATTTGGTAGTAATAAGACAAAATAAAATTTTGTTAATTTATCACAAAACACGGATTAAATGTTAATTGAAATTTCGGTGACGCAACAAAATTTTAATGAATTTGATTAAATAATAATGTTTATTCAAAGTTTATAAAATCAAAAAAAAAAAGTTTCTTTTTGTTTTGTTTTATGGAGAATATATTGGAATTAACTAATAAAAAAGTTGATATTAAAATGTGTTAAGGCATGTTTGAAAAGTAAAAAGTCAAACATTCGTCTACAGTGAGCAAAAATCAAGGTAGCTAATATGTATGTATGTATGCCTGTATCCTATAAAGTTGTGATCTGATTGTAAAACAATTTATGCAAAAATTATAGGGGAGTTTTTAAGCCTTAAGAATATTAAATTACTGACAATCCTGTTGTAATACTAAGTAGGCGACAAGATGTTAATAGACAATTCCTTTGGAAGCAAAACTGTTTGTAGCTTAAAACTTTAAAGCCAATTTGCCAAATTTATTATTGTTTTTTTGTGTTAAAAAAATTCGAAAATATTGTCTGAATATTAATAAGTAATTTTTGGCCTTTAATAGCATCCCAGCAAAAAGTTTTCAAATTTAGGGAACAGGTGGTCATTATTTCATTGTTTCTGTTTGTAATTTTATTTAAACAGAAAGGAATTACTCAGTGCTAATGACTTTAGTAACTTATTTTTTTATTACTTTGAACTTCTCAAGGCGAGAAGCTGTTTGGTATTTAGGTATATTTTGCATTTGAATTCAAACAAAAATAAATAGTTATTCACTTAAACAGTAACTAGCTTATGTATAACTCCAATATTACTTCTTAACTTACTTGGTAAAGTTTTTGCTAGGATTATCTGAAAATAAGCTTATCAAAAAAGAAAATATTTTTGATTTGCATAAAACATAAACTTAACATAACATTTAATTAATATAATATTTTTATTTATAAAAAAAACAAGTGAGTGTTGAAGGAAGCAAAACAGAAAACTTAGCAGCAGTTTTGCAGCAACGAGAGCTACAAACATATGTTTGTATATCAAAAATACATAAGAATTCATAAACAATGATTCGACAAAAGCATATACATATGTCTAAACTATTAAAGTTGATGATTTCAAATGAACATTTGAAAATGATTTAACAACTTTATTATAAAGACCTCTTTGATAAAAACATTTTTTTTAATTCAGTTTTCTAAAACAACAGCTTTATAATGTTCTATTTTGCAAAGGTTTTTTGTAACAAAAGTGTAAAGTAACTAAAGTTTATTTAAAAGCTAACTTGTTAACTTGTCAATTCAGTTAAAAAATGGAGTCCAATCTGTATTTAAAAAACCACTTAAAACTAATTAATTAAAAAAGCAAGATTATTACTTTACAACACGTCCTTTTTGGTTAAGATTATTTAATTTTTTTATTTATTGTGAATACACAAAACCCTTATACCAAAGAAGGTATAGAAGTCCTTTTGACATTTCTAACTTTAGTTTTTAGTCTTAGGGGAAAAATATGAATTATTTTTTTGTAAAATTCTTTAATTTAAGTTTTCTTAAAAGCTATAGTTTCCCTTTTCTTGTTATATTGGTTCTTTTTTTATATGTTTTTGCATGACTTTTTCAATGCCTGTAATGCTGTAATCGTTAAAAAGATTTGACACTTCTTTTTTATCTAAGCATGGTCGTAGGCTTCTTGAAAGCTATTGACTGCTACCATTGACTTAAGGGTCATCTGCTACCCAAAAGGATATACTTGATAAAATAATACGTTTTTATGCTTGACTATGACTAAAGAATACAAAAACATAAACGCGAGAAGCTTATTTGAGAGGGAGCAATTAACTCGTCGTGTCGACGATAAAATAAAAGCCTGTAAAAAAGCCTTCAATATCCTCCTGATAATTCACTTTTTATTTCGGCAGCGTTCAAAAAATGTATTGTTTATTATTAGTTAACTAAGTAAAAATATAATACAGGGCTACCCAAAATGATATGTTTAACATACCACGTCTGGGCAAACCGGATGAGCAGCCAGACTTTTATAAATGTATAGCATACAATTGCAGTGTTAATATATTTTTTCAGCATCTTTACACTCTCTGTTGTCTTATTTCCTTAAATATAATAAATTTTTTTTATGTAGAAATAAAGTACGCGGTTGCCCAAAAAAAAATAAAATAAAAAATAAAAAATAATAACAAATAAAAAATTTAAAGAAAACAAGGTTAAAAATAAACAAAATAGTTTTCGGCAAAAATGTAAACATATAACATTGTTCTTAGGCTTAAATAGAAAGTTCCAAACCAACTGACTTATTTTAAATATTTTATAAAAAAAATACCTCTCAGCCCCTTTTAAGTATTCTGACTTACACAATATTTTTTCCTAATAAATATGCTGAGATTTTTTTTTACTTAAACCTAAACAACAAGACATAAAGTCTAATTTAAAGGACCATAAATATTCGTGGGAGTGATGAGTTTGCATAAAAGTTAAAAAAATTTCAAAATAGATGAGCAACAACAATAAAAACAAAGATAATTTTCACAAAGTATAGCATTAGAAAAAATTGTATAGATAAAATAAAAAAAATATGTATAAAATAATATTACCCAAGGTGACTTCAATGAAACATAGAATAAGTAAACAAAAATGTATGCAAATAAATAAGTAAATAAGTAAAGCATCACAAAGCCTATAAGTAGGCAAAACTTTATTAAGACACACACGACTGCTTGCTGGTTGAAAGGCATCTACATTTACAACACCTGGAGTTAAACATTAGAAGAAGACATATTTTTTAAAAACAATTTGGAAAAAAATATACTTTAAACAATTTAAAGCCAAAACTTAACGAGAGTGTGTAAGCAATAACATATACATTACTTCTAGCATCTTGGGTTTTGTGTAGCAGAAAGATGAAAAGGCCAACCAACCACTCTACCATAGAGTAAGAAGAAAATAATTTTTAAATGGTTTGTTAGGTTAAGCAGGCTGTTGTGGTAAAAGTAAATGTATGAATATTTGTGAATTTATATTTCAGCCAGGTTCTGTTGTAGCCTCCATCACAATTAGTGCTAACAAAGGGTATATATAAGTTTGTCATACCGTTCGTAACAAGAAGAAATATCCATCTGAGATCCAGAAAAGCTTATATACTAAAATTCCTTGTGACTTCTTGAGTATATTTAAATATGCCCATCATTTAATCTTCTTTCGCCATAATTTTCTTTCAAGAAAAAAATTATTTGATTTTTACTGAATATGTTTATTCGCACTTATAAATTTTGTTTAAATTTGGTTTCCGATAAGTGGACACTCTCAGCAATGATAAAAAATTAGGCTGTTTCGATTTGATTTTTGTATAGCTGTTTGTTTTGGATCGAATATTGTTTTTTAACTCCTCCAACATGTCATATAAGCAAACCTTGCTTACATGAGATTCGGTTGGCTAAATTAAATCCCCGAAGGCATTATTACACGAGTTGGGAATGCATCCTTTGAAATACGTCTTCTGTTGCATGCAGTATGACAAGTGACCCCGTTGTCATGGAACAACGTTCTTGTAAATGTAAATCGTCAACTATTGGTGAGGAAAACTAAGTTAACATGGCTCTAAATTTGTTGCCTTTCACCGTAATAGTGTAACCGTCATCTGCGACAAAAAAAAAAAGTTTTAATCACCTGTTTGAAGATAACTCCAGGGTATGTAATGGTTATTCATGATATTTAAGAAATTTTGAACAAAATAAAAATCCTGTTTTGTAATTAATTTTTTATTTCATATAAAACTTACTTTGTAATTGATGCAGGGTATTTAAGATTCGACAAAGCTTAAAATAAAATTCCTTTTTATTTTTGGTTGTTTACCCAACTGTAACAAATTCTCAGGGGTCCGATTTAAAATATTCTTAGATTTTTTAAATTGCGTTTTTACACATATTTTAGTAGGCGTTTGGGCAAATTTTTCTTTAATATTTTAAAGTTTTTTTTTTCATTATTTAAGTTTTCTTAATTGTGCAATTTTCTTTTCCTGGCTTAAACCCCAATTTAAACTTAAGGTACCCCTAACAATTTAACATTTTTATTTAAGTTCTTGGTTTTGTTGCTGCTGCTTTTGGTGATTTTGTTATTGTAATTTGCTTTTTTAACAGCCACCACTTCATTAGGCTTAACATTGTCACCATGACAGCCTCAACAGAAATTATGTTTTTTTTTATCATTTGTATTCTTCTCCTTTCATTTTTGCTTAAGTGGGTTTGTGTGTGGTGTTTGTTTAAATAGTTTTCCTTTTCTTGGTAAATGTCAAGATACTTGTAGAATTTTTAATAACATATTGTGGAATAAACAAGTCACACAAGAGAGTCTGTCTATATATGATTGAAATTAAAACGAAATATGTATTAAATACGAACGATTTGGGAGCACACTTCTACGTTTTACTTTTAATTTCGGCACGTGTTCTTATTGACAGTTTACTTAATAAGATTCGTAAAACTCCTAATAACAAAGGTATTTAAATATTATGTTAATGACCTAGTTAGTATTACGTAGATGTAGCCCAGCAGTAAAAAGTGACATTTTAAAATCAATTATATTTTTTAATTCAACATTCAGCAGATCCCGTGAGATTGTTAACTACAATATTGATTTTTAAATAGAACTTAAGTGGAACTGAAGTAAAGCGAACAGAGTTAAAGTTGTCACGAACTTAACTATAATTAAACTGGAAGAGAAGTAGAAGTTTGTGAACCTTCTCAAAAATATTCTAAGTCATGATAAGAAGATTCTTTATTATATACAAGTTAGAAAGGCTTACAGCCGAATGCAAATCAAATTCTTAAGCGGCACTATTATGTTCTCTAACCATTTTATGGTTGACAATGACAACAAATATAAAATTAAAAAAATAGTCAAAATTATTAAAATGTAATAATATAATCTATTGAATTTAAAGTATACTTGATTTTATTTTGAAAATTGACTTGAGTAGTTTCCTAAGAATTGCACAAAACCTTATTAGAACTAAATAAAACACACTTCCACTTATTTATAAGGGAAATGGCTGCAATGTCAGCACTGCACATGGCCAGAAATGGTATGTGGCATCATTTTGGTCCAAATATGTGTCATAAGAGTATTCTGGGCCTTCTAAATAATGAGGTTAGGGAAAATCAAATGCCGAAGGAGTGAATTAGTAGAGTGAAAGTGGACGACAGACTGAATCGGACACTCATTGCAGATGGTGACATACACAATTAGTGTATGAAAAACGACATCAGCATTTTTACTGATAGTTCTCTTATGGACAGAAGAGCTGTAGCAGGTGTCTACTCATTTGAGTTGAACCTGTCCTGGACATTGAGTCTGGGCGAGAACGTGTCCGTTTACCAGGCAAAAATGCTTGGTTGGATTATCTACTGGAAGATCAGGTACAAGGGAGAAAAATACTCATTGCACTGGATAACCAGTCAGTAATAAAGCGAACGCAGCAAACAAACGTGAACTCTAAAATGGTGCTCGAATGTATTCTGAAGCTCAATAGGTGTGCCTTGGGGAACGAGGTAACCCTGATGTGGGTTAAGGTTCATGTGGGCGTAGCTAGGAATGAGGCGGTAGACGAACTAGCGAAAAGAGGTTCTGCAGCATCTTTCTATGGTCCAGAACCCAGAATAGCTCTGGGAGAGGGATTGGTAAGTGCAAAAATCCTTCAGTTGGTAGACTCTATGAACCTGGGGCATGGGAGGGGACAACTACTTGTAGGCAGGCTCGTATGGTGCTGAAAGAGCCCTAAGGCAGGAGGGCAACAAGGGTGCTTAAATATAATCGAAGTACTTTAAGTTGGTTAATTGCATAAATGAAAGGACACGGTAATTTCAAATACCATCTGGCCAAGATGAAAATCAAAAAAGATTGTATCTGTAGACTGTGCCTGGAAGAGGTTGAGACAGCAGCGCATATGGTATGTGAATGCCCAGCCCTGAACAGCATAAGACACTGAGGATCACAGGTAGGCACACACTTGGTGTGGACGAGATGAGGAACCTCAGTCTGAAGCAAATGCTGGCAATTACAAAAGACTCCATGATGAAAAAGAAGGTTGACAACTACCAGTCGGCAGTCTTTCATCGCTAGTCTAGAGAAAAGGTTTGTGTAAGCGCGTGACATAGTGATAATTTGACACCCGTTAAGACAACCGGCTGGGTCGAAATATCACTGGGTGACGAAGGAGGTCGAAAAGGGATCTATAATCATAGTGGTGTGCTTCGGTATCTCTCCTACATTGTATAAAAAATTAATAAAATCTAAACCATACTCGAATTAAAGCTAAATTAGTGCTTGGAAAACAGATATTAAATAACCAAAAATTCTTACAAATTTGCGTCCTATCTTAATTAAATATATCTTGAGGTAGTTGGAAATTTTGCTTTCACCTTTCCACCTGCTATCTTTATGGCATCTCTCGTGTAATTCTAAAATCATTTACGAGTGTTTTATTCATAAACCTATTAAATATATGCTTGTTGTGATGGTTTACGAGCTAAAGTTCTTTAATAGCAACACCTTAGCATTATTACACACTATTAATTAAAGTAAATATATAACTTTTGTTTTGTCCTTCTGTGTGTATTTGTGTGTGTGTGTGTTTGTGTCTAAGACAATAAGTTGACTTAAACTTAATCGTGCACTTTGGTATTGGATTATATTACTCTTGAGCTGAATAGTGTGTTGTGATTGTCTGCCGTTGTTCAGTTTGATGGAAATTTTACACCTGTCATGCTGTTTCTATATAAAAGGGTTACTGTATTAAATCTTACCTTAAACTTAGCAACAACAGTGTTTCACAATCATTTTTTATTAAAAGTTTATACTGATTTCTAAGAAATTTACTTTGTATAAATAAACGAATTTGCAAAAATTCTTCTACAAAAAGAGAATTTGTTAAACATGGTGAGACTTTCTTTAAAAAATTTTTTAAAATTACTCTGGCATTCAAAACCTCTTGATGTAAGAAGTGTTAACACTTTGATATGAGTTGTGATATATGGTACTGATGTAAAATAATAAGTTTGATATACAAATTTCTCTTTTTTTTACATAGAAGTTTAAGTGAATATTTCATTTTATTATTGGTAAATAAATCCCTGCATAAGATAAAATTTTAAAAAAATGTGTTAATTTTTCTTTTTTACAGCTCCTTTTTCTAATTTAATTAGTAAACCTAAAAATATAATTTATTTGTATCCTATTTTTACATATTTAAAGCATACATATGTTCCTCCACTTTTCTATACTTAATATACAAATGTCGAACAAATGAAAATTTATTATCTGGAAACTTTTCTTAAGTCTGATAGGCTTTTATTTTTAAAACAATCGCATATATGTGTAAGGGTTGCCATTTAAACAAAAATTATTCAATTTATTAGTATATTTGAAAAAAATGTTTCCCCTCTTAATAATTAAAGTTATTAGTATATCAGAATAATTTTATTCGCAGATTGTGTTTATCATTCCAATTAGGTCATTTCCATATCTTTTTGAGATATAATAAATTAATTTAACGCTAAATAATATTATTAAAATTTTAAATTTTAAAATGATTTTTTTAAATATCGCATAATTGGCTACCCTAGTATACCATTCATACATACTTATGTCTAAGATTTATTAGAAAATAAAAGAACAAACAAACACAGACTTGGTTAATAATTTAAACATACAGTCACTTAATTTACACGCATACAATTTGAAAATAATGGGAAAGGCACACAGATGTATGTTTAAAAATTTAAACAAAAACACATGACGTTGAATAGGACGCAATGATGTCCTTTTTTGCTTGTTTGTTTTTTGCTACTATCAACACCATTATTATCACGAGCAACATCACATGAAATGCTAACGATGTTGATGGTCTGATGGTTTAAACGTACGATTCTATAATCACCTGCAGATAATATACACTTTTGAGAACATACATACTTAACGATTTCAACCTAAACAAAGGCAGTAAAAAAAGTAATTTTGAAATAAAAAAAAGACAATATTTAATTAACGGAAAATAAAAAAAATTTCCAAAAGAAATTAATTTTCTATTTGATGTAATTTTTTTTTTTGGCTAAAATTTAAAATTTCATTCATTAGAATGAATCATTGGAACTTTAATAAAATTAAAAAGATTTAAAAATGTTTTTATTCCTTTGGTTCTTAAACAAATTTTTATTAAATTTTATATATTAAAAAATAAGTAAGAAAAAAAAGCTATTTAAAATTTGTTTAATATCTTAATGCTTAAAATTCAAAAATCTTTGTTTTTTTACAAAACTTAATGATACCTTCTTTTAAAAATGTTAATGTTTCGAGAAATACTTTTAAATTTATTCAAAATCTTTAACAAAGAAACCTATATGTGTATTTTTTTAATAAAGTTTAACTTATAAAGAAAATTGTTCTGTCTAAAGTTGACTATGTAATCAACAACTTTTTAGTAAACTTATTATAATATTTAGTTTAATAAAGTATCAAAGCTATTGACATAATAACAACAACATTAGTAAACATTTTAAAAATCTAATAAAAAGTTTTGATTAACAAACATTTTTAAGACATTAGTTGTTCTTGCATATATGTATCTATGTACGTCAGTGGAGGCACATTGGACATATATTCTCTTTAAATAAGAATTGAAGTTATGTTTTTGTTGTTACCTAACAGCTTGATTTATTTTACAATATTGTCCGCTAGGAAAACGTTTTTAAAAACCGCCTACAGTGGTACATAAAACTTGTTAAAATTCTCTAAATTTTATTGTTTATAAGGGTATCCCAGACAATAAGGGTAAACACATTTTGTTTTAATTTGGATTAAAAAATCTCCTCTGCTGTTGGTTTTATTTGATACTAATGACTTGGTACTTATTGTGATCACATAATAAAAACTCATGCCAACCTAATGTCAACTTTTTATTCACAAACATAGTATTTAATCCACTTCCGGGTTTTACAACTTAATAGTGGAGTTTTAACTTTATTCGGTACTTTTTAAAAAATTTTCAATAATAGAAGATATGGAAAACTTAGCGGGTCACAAGTAATGAATGCGGGGGGAATTCCAATAATGTTTTTTCATTATTTAAACAATGATTAATTAAAGTAATGGATTTGTGTAATCTTATTAGAGAAAAAAGTTTTCAAGACCTTATTCTGACTGACTTTGATTATTTTCATACTGTACAACGTCTTCTTACTGCTGTTTTTCTATAAGTAAAGAGGAGAAAAATATTAATTTACATGAACCGCAAATTTTTGCTTTCGATGGCATTTAGCTTAAAAAGCAACCATTTCTACTAGACTTTCTGGGTCATCTGTCAAACACAATATATTTTAGCATAAGTAATTATTTTCTTCAAAAACAGAAGTTTTTTTAAATCTTAGGCTAAGGATAAAAGAAATAAGTTTAAAATTTTAATATTTAACAAACAGATTTTTCTTCTTAATGTTAGTTATTTGACCTTTATGTATTATAATAAATTTTTTTCAAATATATATAACAAATTTGTTAATATGTTTTCCAGAAGATGCTTTACGGTGGCATAGTGAAACATTGAACAAACAAACATGAAACATACAAAAATATTTTTTTATAATTATGGTCAAAAACAAAAAAGTATTTACAAACTTGTGAAGTATGCTTTTGGTGTACTGAAAGCAAGTACACGTGTAATATTACGTAACAAAATAAAAAATATGAAATTTTGCAAAATTCGTATGTATTTATAAGCTAATTGGGTATTTACGGTTAAAATTTAAGGCAGCCTTATGACGAAAGCCTTTATAAGCAATTTTTAGATTACCTTCGTTCGCACGTACTCAAGCGTAAAATTATGAATATTGTATGATTAATGTATGAGTCTTGTATGAATGTTTTTTTTTTTGTAGGTTGATGCTGCCTTTTTTAATGGAGTTTCTAAGTAAGTTACTAGGCCCTTTTTTCTACCCCAATTGTATTGGCAACAACAACCCATTATGTTAAATAACTTCATATTTTTAAACGTTCATAAGTATGTATGTATGTGTCACTGTGTTTTTCACAATATTTTTCAATGCTTCTGTTGTGTCTGTGTATCCATAAAACTTAAAGTGTCTACTTGTAGGTTGCCATTATGGAAAAAAAACATTTTTTTTTTGAAATTATCAAACAAAAAATGCTGAAAATATAAAACAAATACACAAAAACGCGACCTGTTAGCATGTATGCATTAAATTATTGTTTATATTAAAATATATACAGATGGAAAGCGTTTAAAAGAGAATAGAAGGGATATAAAGAGAGAGAGAGAGAGAAAGTTTAGATACATTTTTAGATCCTGCGCTTTTTGTTTTAGATAAATTCATTGAAAGTCCGGAAAATTTTAGCATCAATATTTACAGGCTTCTTTGAGCAGAGATAATTTTGGTTTGAAAACAGTAAGTTTTATCTTATTACTGCCAGGAGAGAGAAGGATATGAATGAGAGTAAATCTTTAATGGTGTGGTCTGTGTCTGCAATATTGTTTTTTTTTTTTGTTGAGAAATTTCTGTTTATCAATAGTATTGGAATAAATGGAAGTAAATTATGTTATCAAAATATCATTCGTATGCTAAAAAAATACTTATACATAGAAGTATCCATACATATACATACATACATACAAATGTATGTATGTGTGTCAAATTCCTTTTTTAAATAACATGAATTCCTTAAATATCATTTAAAAGATATATTTGATTACATATTGTAAATAGGCAAAGAGTTTACCGGTATTTTTTTTATTTTGTAACATAATGAGAGTAACTCAATTTTTGTTCAAGTTTGACATTTATTGGTTTACAAATGATTTACAACAGTGTGAAAGTTTTTTTTGGCATAAAACTTAATTTTAGACACTACATTTTTCTTCAAACTAGCTAAAGGAACAGGTAGAAGTTCTATATTATTTTTATGTCCTCTGCGCCAATTTATATTGTATGCAAAGTAATTTAGTATTAAGCTAAGTTGGGAACTCTTTAAAAAAAAAGAAATAATAAATTAATTTGTGAAACAAAAGAATGTTTCTAAAATAACTTTGAATTACTTTGCTAAAAAATTAATTAAAAGTCGATTGAATGATGTCCGTCTTGTCCGTACTTGTCCGTTCTTATGTCTTCTGTGTTGGTTAAAATTATCTTTTGATAAATCAGAATCTTGGCGTTGCAAATTAGT
Source organism: Paykullia maculata (assembly GCA_003055125.1). Lineage (NCBI taxonomy): Eukaryota > Metazoa > Arthropoda > Insecta > Diptera > Rhinophoridae > Paykullia > Paykullia maculata. Next base: position 10,081 of record NDXZ01025943.1, on the reverse strand, counting down.
AGAATCGGCCAATAGTTGGATCCGATAAAAATAAGTAAACACGATTGTTTTTTACTTTTCTTTAACAAAATAATATTTTTGCTAAATGACGAAATCATTTCAAAAAAGTTTTTAATATTGTCAACTCAAATTTAGTAATTTTTGTTAAAATAACGTTAAAAAGAAAGAATTGGATATAATCAATGACTGAAATTATCAAAAATTTCCACTTTTATGTACAATTTATTTAGAATTATTTATGCAAAAAAAAAATATTTTATTTCTGTAAACTTTTATATTCTATTTGAAAAAAAAATACATACAAATATATTAATTTAAAGTTTTACATTAAGTATTTCCGTCAAAAGAGATTAAACGTTTTAAATTAAACTCAAATGTCCTTTACCTTCATTTACTTCTTTTATCAACTATTTAAACGAAATATATTGACAGAAATAAAATACTACTTTTTCTTGAGTCTTTACATTCCTTTTTGATTCATGTATTCAAGTTTTTTTCTACTCCTTTTGACTATACACGTGGATGCGTAATGCATGCAGAAACACACAAAGAAAATGCAAATATTTAAAGGAATATTGAATGTGTGTCTAAGAGTAGATATGATAAATAGTGATGCTTTTTCCATAAAAATTTCACATTTGAAGTTTAAGAAATTTTTTGAATTTAGTATTTCTTTCTAAATTTTCAAACGAAAAAACAAAATGAACATATACACAGACATAAATAAATATTTATCTCGTTGGATTTATTTTTACACGTTAATATATGTTTTGTTGCAGTTGATTTTCTTTCCTTTTTGTTTCAGTTAGTATTTTACACATTATAAAGTAAGACTTATCGTAATCGTGGTAGTTGTAGTAAAATTAAAATGTTTTCTTCTGTAAAAAATAAAAATTTTTTTTATAGAATATTCATTTTTAATCTGTCAATTTCAGGTTTGATTTTTGCTTCTTTATATATTTCTTACTTCCTGTTTTCTGTAGTAGGTTAGGCATCTTTAGTAATTACCCTGCAGGAAACCTGGGGTCAGGTGTCTCCAAGTCACCACTTTTGTCGACTATTGTGTTGACTTTTTGGTCTCCAAATCACCACTTTTGTCGACTATTGTGTTGACTTTTGGGTGATATTGTCAACAAAGCTTCAATAATTTTTATTTTACAAGTAAAAAGTACCAAAAGTGTAGACTAAATTACTAAAATCTACAAGTGAATCACTGGTTCCAATGTCTACATATGGTCCCAAAAGAACTACCTAGTCAATAGTACCAATGTCAGTAGCGGATTTTCAATGAACGCACATGTTAAATGTCTATATCATTGGCTGGGGTATAATAAGTCACTAGTACTGGTGACTGTGTCAATAGTAAGTCAGTACAGTTTCACTATTGACATTTCCTGCAGGATATCTATTATGTTTTTTTTTCTACTACTATCATCTTTCTGGATGATATTGAGCGTAAATGAAGATACTTTACAGCTTTAGGTTGTAGACCAAAGTCGAAATTTTTAATGGAATTTCCATGTGTCTGTCATATACAGAGATGGTTTTAGGAAAATATTTATTAATTTGTTCAGCTTCATTTAATTACAGCTGAGCATTAATTGAAAAATTTAAATAACACAATTACAAACACAAAATATAACAAACAGTTTTAAGTAAACGAATTTCAGTTTAGATGAGTTTTCTTTAAGATTAATTGACATTATCAGAAAATTCTATTTGATCATAGACTTTATAAAAATCTGCATTTCAAAATGTTTTTTTTTAATCTATGAAAAAATTAATTAAAACATTTATACATTCATACATACATATGTACATATATGTATGTATGTATATATCCCTATATATACAAAACTTATTAAAGACATATTTTTTCAATTTCCAATCATAGTCACAGACAACGTTTGAATGATTACGCTGGTGAAAGGGTGACTAGTTCATATAATATTTATAAAGTTAATCTCAGAGTTTCCCAAATGTTCAAATAATATTTTGTGTGTAGAAAATGTTTTAAATATTTTTTATTATAATTTTCATATTTTTAATTATTTATTGAACTTATTTATTATAAATTTATTAATGAAATTTATTTTGGCTTAAAGTTCATATATTTTGAAAGTGTGATATGTGGAGAATGTTATTATTTTATTTAAAAATTCAGTTTCCCAATGATATAAGCCGAGTGGATGAGATGAGAAACAGAGTGCTGACGATGACTCGCAAACTATTGAAATTTTTATATTACTTTCTTTGACAAACTTGTAGCCAGAGTAAAATAAAACAATATTTGTGAACAAAGGCACTCTACATAGCTCGTTAGCACCACTTTGTATCTCAATAATGGTTGGTTGGTTAACGTGGTAGTTTGCTGCACGCAAACTGTTAAGTGGAGTCTAATGGCCCCGTTTTGACAGGACCACACCACTCGTCAGAAGTGCCGCGCCCCAGGCCAGTAAGCCCATGGGGAGTAAGGCGTACTAGATCCACCTGGTCACCGTCAGGTATCTCAGTAGGTCGCTCAACCTGGTCCCAGATACGCCACGGAGGTCCTCTAGTATATGGCCGCAGAGTCCGTGCCTCTCGGCAGAGAGGGCGGGACATTCACAGAGAAGATGGAACACCGTCTCCTCTGTACCGCTCTCCCTACAGCTGCGACAGTGTTCATTATACGGGAGTCCGAGCCGTTGTGCATGTTCCTCCAGCGTCCTTGACACGTCTCTCCGGCTACGATTCATAAGCTGCGTCGTTCGTCTGATATCAAAGCAAAGTAGTAGTGTACGACCTGAGTGAAAGAAGTGCCGCCTGACTGTCGACAAAGATACCGATATTCACCTGAACATTCCTGTTCCGTATCAGCCCACAGGCCTCCCGAACCGCAAATACCTCAGCCTGAAATACACTGCATTCGTTCGGCAGACGGTATGACACACTCATATCAAGTTCCCTAGAGTAGACACCGGTCCCAACGCCACAGCCCAGCCTAGAGCCGTCCGTGTACATCCTGATCCCATAGTCCCCCTCCAGGTTGCCCCATTCCATTCCCTCCTAGAGGGAATCAGCACTTGAATCTCCTGTCAAAGTCCGCATAGGGAGTGATATAGTCAGAAGGTTGGTTGGCGATCGAGGGCAGAGTGCCTCGTTGTTGAAGACATTAAAACGCTATTACTAAGTCTCAATGAGTTATTGGCTAAAAGGTTATGGTACCAGTTTTCGGAAAATTTACCAAGTCTCCAATATTTGGAGGCCCATAAAATTAAAACGCGAACTATTATTGCTAAACGGAGCTATTGTTTTACTCAGTCAAGTAGTACTATCAAACCTATATAGCCAAATCTATTAAACAATTAAACTAAGTATTTAAACAGAAATGGATGAACAATTTTTTTTAACTGGGCTTAAACTATTTAAACTAGCTCCAAACATCAATTGATGAGTAAAAATATTACTTTACTTTTTCCGATTTTAATATTTCCTTAATTTTTCTAATAGATCTCAGCTATTTATTTTTTTTAAATTTTTTCCGTTTCTGGTATTTGTTTATTTAAAAGTACAAAAAGTACCATATGATACCAAAAATGCCTTTCAACCTTTAAACTCAAATTGCTTCTGCGGAAAAACATCTATCACGTGTCAAGTATTCATTTAGGTAAATGAGATTATATTTTAACTCATAGTCCTATATTTCTACTACTGATGAAATACAAAGTGCTTTCCTTTAATCAGTTTTATTCTTTAAACTGCAAATTTTCTAAAAGTGTATTACCAAACATCTAAGTTCAATTTTATGTGTTTTAAAATTTTTTTCCTTGCTTTAGATTTATTACTAAAATTAAATTGTTTTGCGCTTTATTTGCGCTTAGATTTTGTTTTTGGATCTGCTAAGTTTTGAACATTGCTTTAAAATCGCACTTTGATATTAATGGGTATAGATTTTCTGTCATTCTTTTTTTTGCTTTCTTCTTTCTTGATTTGTGTTATTTGCTAACAATTCATGTTAACATCACACTAAATCGTGAACCTTACATTCATTTTTTTTTTTTTGTTATTTCGATAAAAAGCCTAAAAAAGCTGCTGAACATGCAGAAAATATCCACTAGACTTAAGGTCAGAGAGTGTGTTAGTGTGAGTAAAAGTAAACGAACGAAAAAAATTTTTATGATATTTATCAGCAATAGTGAATACTTAAATATCGTTGTTTTTTGACAATTGAAATTAAAAAATTTACAATAGAAAATAGCTTAAAGGACAGTGATTGAAATAAGGGAAATGCAGTTAAATGAGATAATGCGATAAGTAGGATATATTATTATTACTGACTTCCATTTATGTATATTTTTTAATAATAATTTAAAATTTATTGATAATATGTTTAATGCAAAAAGTAGTTTATTGTGACGTTATTGTTTTCGTTTAGACTATTTTTTGAAATAACAATAATCTGTATTTGTGTAGGTCACAGTAGCATACCAGCCGTGTATACTTATAAAATCTGATTCTTTGTTTTTTTTTCTTTTCAAACACCTTATATAAAACTAAACACCTTCATAAATTAGTGGGTAAATATTAATGTTTTTCCTCCTTCCTCTAATCAGATTTATTTTAACTTTTTAAATTTTATTGCAACTATTTTTGAACGTAAATAATCATAACAAATACGTGACTCATGCTTATGTTTATTTATTTATGAACAAAAAAATACAAAAACTGATAGAAAACCAAAATTATAAGGAGTAAAGTTAAAACATACAACAAAGTTTATCTTTGTTGTTCCAAAACTATTTAAATTCCTGGAATCTTGTGAATTTAAGTATTAGAGTTTTAAATTTTGTATAAATATTTATGTATGTACATATATACTCGTATTAATAATGGCAGTTATTAAGAGCCCCTTGTTTGCAGAAATATATTTAAATCAATTTGTATAAAAATGGATACCAAAATACCTTTGAAAACTCCTTAATTTTTTCTCTTTTTCTATAGGTTTCAACATTTTTTCCAATTGTTTTTAATTATATGAAAGTTATTTACGTATTTTTTTATTTAAATTTACTTACAGGTAAGAAGATTCGTTTATTCATATAAAAAGAAAGGTAAGAGGACGTAACTTTTTTAAATCAATAGATATCTTAGAATCGAAATTTAAATTTTTTGATATATTTTTTATTAAAAAATAAACAAAAGTGTTTTACACATATAATGCAAACTTTGCCAGCAAACCGTGCCGGTCAGGCAAATCGAGAAAAAAATATAACATTTACAAGAGTACAAAAACAACTGTTATTTGCTTCATTTGAGCAAAGTTGCAAGACTAAAATTACTTTAAAAAAACTTGCAATGAAAAAGCTGCTTATTTAGAGTGGTCGACTGAAAAACTGCGCTAACAAAGTCGCAGCGCAGCGGCCGTCATGTGAATATTCGCTTAAGGCTTTATTTTAATTTGAATCTGCACTCTACACAGAAATGTTGCTTAGATAATAAATTAAAAAAATTTTCAAAAAATCTTGTTTTTACTGTAGCTTTAGGCGACATCATTGTTTGTTTAATATTAACTAAGGCTAAGTTTATATCGGCTTCAAATATTTTGCCAGAGTTGTTGCATTTAACTCTGCAATAACCAAAAGAAGGGCAAAAAGTTATAGTTCTGAAAAATTAAACTCTTAGTTACAAAAATCATAAAAAACACAGTAATCCTGCATTTTAGTTTGCATGAAAAGTACTTCATGATTTTTAGAATATCTCAAAATATATTTACGCTTTGTAAGAAACACATAATGGATATTTTCATTACTTGACATTATTAATAAAAAACTTGAAAAAAAAAATATACGAATAAATAAAATAACAAAATAAAACTACATTTTTTGCATTAAGTCAATCACAGAAATTGCTATTAAATCTCTTTTAGTACTTTTAACGTATTGCTTTTAATACTTTTGCGCTGTCTTGTTTTATTGGTTTTAAATTTGTCAAATCTTTCCTAAAAGTATGCTATGAAAATGTTAACAAAACCAAAATAATTACTACTTTGCCAAATAAATGACGCCGCCGTCACCCAATAAAGTAACACACACATACAATTAAAAAAAAAATGCAATTAACATTTGAAATAACCATTAAAACAACAACAAATATAAAATGTTTTGGTAATATTAGGGATTTAACACAATTTTAAAGTCACAATTAATTTTGGTTGTAAATAAAATCAAAAAATAAGTAAATAAAAAGGCAACTACGACAAAAGGCAACATTATTATTAACGGGGTGGCTATTGTCGCTGCTGTTGCTTTAAAAACAGCATTTTTCAATTTTTCGCTGCTGTTGCTTTAAAAACAACATTTTTCAATTTATGTTTGCATTTTCTATAACTTCTTTATAATTATTTCGGGCTGGAGCTTAGGGTTTTATATTTGATTTTATTTCACTCACAATTACCATAAAAAAGTTTCGTAATTAATTTAAACGAAAAGCAATAAAACGACAAAAGGCTTTAAAAAATTGGATTAAGAGTAAAAATTAAATCGTATTGAATTCATAAAAAAACTCTTTATCATAAATATATGAATTTTATACGATATAATTTTTACTCTTAATCTAATTTTTTAAAGCCCTTTGTCGTTTTGTTGCATACATATGTAAATCAATGGTTTATTAATAAATAAGAAAACAATATAAAGAAAAACTTTTAATGTAAACAAAAAAATGGTTGTACTTACCTGATAATTGTCTACATAATATTCTGATTTTATTTTAATGTAGCTCTTAACAGCACTCAACTATAAAGTTTCAATAAAAATTAGTATTCTTAAATAAAGGAAACACAAAACTAGAAAAAATGTATTTAAAACTTTAAGGAACCCTTAAAACTTTTTTAGTTCACTTTACTTATTTGTACACTTAATTTTACCGTAAATTTTCGTTTGCTAGACCTCTACGCAATAGTTTTTGCTTTTTGTACGACAACTTTCAATAAAGGTTTAAGTTAAAATGAAGCCATGGGTTTAGTTTTATATCCATAATACCAAGAAACATTGTCTTACACACAAAGCTTAGAATACCGTACTGATGTTATTTATGATTATCTTAAAATTAGTACGAGCATTTAAATAGTAACACACGCAGCAGAATCTATTTACACTAAAACAATAAATTCATGTCAGCCTAAAAAGTCAAGTAGCGCGAACATTTATACATTCACTTAAAAAACGAATAATTCTGTACTTATATTAATCCATAGAGGTGATCAAAAAATAATACATTTAGTTCTTCGAATAATAACAGGTGGTATATTTATGTATGTTGATGTATGTAAATATTTATTTTGAAGTTGAAAAATATTGCAACTTTTCATTTCAGATAATACACATGTCTGAGTTATTTATGTTATCTCTGGCTAAAGTTACACACACAAACATACGTTTAAACCGTAACTTAACTTTTAGCCATTCATTTTTTTTTACAACTTACTTATTGTCGGGCTGTACAAGAAAGTTTTACCGTGTCATAAATGCCCATGTCAGGCTTATACGCTTCCCATAATTTTGCCCGTTTTTTGCGTTATTTAATTTAGTATAAGAGTATAAGGTAAAATATAATTAAGTTTTTGGTTCTAATGTCGTTCTTAGCAAAACTACAAGAATTACACGTTTACACAGTTGGGCAAGAGCAATCGTCTAACGTTTTTTTTTTCATGTAATGTTGTTTGTTTTAAAAACAATTAAATAAATAAATAAAACTAAAATTGAATAAGATAAAAACAAAATATTAAGAAAAACAACTTTTTTAACAACACAAATAAATTCCATAACGAACTGAACTAAAAAGAAAAGAAAAATGTACATATGTACATATGTATGTATATTCAGAGTAAATTCTACAGCAATATAAAGTTATAAAATATATTTTCTTTATGTTGGCTAATATTATGTCGTAGTACATACAAAATTTTCTGTTTTTTTTATGGAATTTTTCTATTTGAAACAATTTGAAAGGAGCCTTAATGACAAATATTTCTAAATAGTGAGTAAACTAAAATAATAAGGCATTATTTTATCAAACTTCCTCCAAAAATCGTGAAAAACTTTCTAATCTACGTAAGAACTATAAAAAATAATTACAAATGTTTGTATTAAGATTCTTAAGAAGAATCATTAACCTTTTTGATAAAAGTTAATAATAGTGGTAAGGCTACATCCAAGATATTGTGGTCTCACATTCGTTTTTTATTTTATAAAAGAGATATTTGTCAGAAAGTATTTTTTATTGGAGTATTTAACTCAAAGATTTCAGAAAAATTATGTTAAATTAGTTATTAGTTTAAGAGACTACTTCAGCGTTGTTACAAATGCAGGGTAAAATATTCATTAGGTATACATACATATACGTTATATATATATATATTAATTCTAATACTGTTGCTAAACCATCGTAATTTTTGTTTTTTATTTTGATACTACAAAATACGATTGTTTTAAGCTTTTAAAACAAAAATACAAGGCTACACAACAGCAATTGAATACAGTTGTTTCTCATTTTTTTAGTTATTTGGTTTTAAAATAAATATTTTTTTAAATTATTTATTCAACATTTGTTTTGTTTAAATGTATGTAAATAAAATTCTTTAGTCAAAAACATTTGTCAGAAATAATAGAAGAAATAAAAAAGGTGTGTACAATAAAATACACCTGTTTCAATACCATTTCATTTATAAGTGAAAAGTTTTTACAATCAATTTTACAGACCACAATAAGAAAACGGTCTTCTTGTTGTAAATAATTTATTTTATGTAAAGAAAGAGAAACATTTCATTATATGAAATTTGCTCTCCCTTGTAGATTCTCATAGTAATTGATTTTGTAATAAAAGTTGCTGTCAAGTTTGTTAAACAGCTAAGCAAAGGCAAAATATTGTCACGATCACTGTTTGTTTTTTATAAAATGCGTTGTAAAACTAAAACTAATAAAACTTCTGTTTATTTAAAGAAATAATTAAAGATATATATGTATTTAAAAACTCTTTTATTTTATAGTTGTTTTATTGTTGTGCAGTGCACGCTCGTTATTTGCGACTAATTAAAAACCAAACCTAAACCAAACAGACCTAAAAATTTGATTTTGTGTGTAATTAATAAAATTAGAAATGTTTTTATTAATATATTTTCATTTTAAATATTTTTGAAGAATTTTCTTGGAATTATAAGTTGCCGTTTTGGTAAATTATTTCTAAAAATGACAGCTGAATCACGTAGCTCACATAATGATGTTGTCGGCTTGTCATTTTCCAATGCCCATTTTATGCATATATTTATCGACGTTATAGCATCGTCCACTTTAATTTTTTTCTTCTTCATGAGCACCATCAAATAAATCCTCCGATTTCGTACCTGACAACTCTATTTGCCATCATTACTTTCCACAACAAATTCTTCGTGAATCCAGTTGTTTATGTCAGCATTCGTGAGTTATTTCAAGTGTAAAAATACTTGTAAGATTGCGTTTTCTTCCCGAATTATATTTTGTAAAATATTTAAGGGCATATTGTCTCTTTTGCTTTATTCACTACTGAATTTGAGCAAGGCGTTCCAAGAGTTTTGGGATATTTGATACTGACACTGTGTCCCAGAATTAATCCAGTATCTGAACTGCATTTTTAAGATTAAAATTTTTTATTTGTTCCCTTTTCGCCGAGCAAATGGGTGAGCAGTTGTGTTTTCTAATGTAATTTAATTAAATTGATAACATTTGATCTAACGGCTGAATAAGTGCAGTGTAATTGAGTGGTGGATTCATTACTACAATAAAACCGTCATTACTTTTTAGCTCCTCAACTGGAGGACATGCCGCGTTATCTATAAGCATAAATGCTTTTTGCGGCAGACCTGTTGAAGCCAACATTTCTCTGACCTAAAAATTATTACATATGAAAAATTTAGTTTTACCAGATGTAAAAAGCCAGTTCTTTAAAATAAATGATGTCATTCGCGCATTTTTACTAGATACTTATATTACTGGATTATTTCAAAAACATTTATTTATTTATTTATTTTATTTATTTTAATTAACTTACAATTTAAATTTCTAAG
>NDXZ01025936.1:0-11845 GCA_003055125.1 Paykullia maculata | reverse complement strand
AATATTGTATCCATAGACTGAAATAAATAAATAAATAAATAAAACACAATTATTGCTGCAAACGTTTTGGTAAAAAAAAATTAAACAACAACTTTTTTCTTCTTTTAATTTTTCACACAAAAATTAATATTTTGCAGCTTTTGAATAACCCACAGAAATGTTTGTAATATTTATGTGTGGGATATGCCTTCCAGGACATTTGAAAATAAATAACTAATTGGCCCAAAATTCTCAGATATATGGGCGAAAAAACTATATGACTTTAGCTACCTTTTGGACATCCTTATAAATACATATGTACATACATACATACCTAAAACTGTATTACTTTACCATATGCTTTTACAAAAATTATTAACATGTTTAACAAAGTCATTAAAATACAGAGCAAATAATGAACTTGAAATTAAATACAGAATATTCTAAGAGTTTTTACATAAGAATAATTTATACACAACAGAGCTCTCAAATACAGTACTGTTCTGTATAATACAGAACGGATGGTCACCGTATATATCATACGTCTTTAAAAAAATTTCTAAAAATTATGAAAGCTATATGACTGCAAAATTTTTATACGTTATTTTTGACATTTAGTAACATAAAGACTTTACACTATTATACTTATTATTACAATATTTAGTAAATTAGTGTGAAGCCAGCTTAAGACGTTGCTTTGTATTTGACAAAATGATAATTTGCCATATTCTGCATAACTTTGAACAGTGCCAAAGAAATCGCCTTTGAGCTGTAGCTGTGAGGACTCTCCCTTTATGAAAAAATTTCGATTGAACTTGCTAACATCGAGGAGGACAACTTTTAGACCAGTGCTGGTATTTCATCCGGCTAAGAAGTTTTTATAGCTCTTATAAAATACCACATACATGCTTTTATCTTCTTACATTTTCTTTTTAAAGTGTATAAAATTATTTAATTTTATTTAATTACAAGTAATTTTAGTTTTTTTTTTGTTTGTTCTTAAAAACAATTTTCAAAAGACTGGAATTTTTCCTGAGCCTTATTAACCAAACATTTTCATTGTCTTTTTTCTTTTCGTTTCAATTTTTTTCCTTAACGTTCAGCAATAATAAATGAATTTATAGGAAATTTTTCACCTTAAAAACATTTTAAAACAACGCTTATAATTGGCTGCATAATTAATCAAGTAAGAACTAAGGCCGTTTGAAGACAGAAGAAGAAATGAGAAAACTCCACAATAACACAAACAACTACAAACTAACATACCAATAACGAAGACAGAATGACGATGTAACCATGTGTTCATGTAAAACGGCAAGAGTAATACCAGTGTAACACAGTCACTTTTAAGAGAAACACAAAAAACAACAAAAGCAACAGCAATAATATGAATAACAATATTTCTTGGCCAAATTGCAAAAACAAGCAAAAAAAGGCACTTAACAATTGCAATAGGGATTACAATAACATAGCAACGGCAGCAACAAGAATTACAACATACGAAATGATGATAAATTTCAATAAATGTTTTACAACAAAATTGTAAGCTCTGAGCTAAGCCAATCTTAACCTGAGTTTGGGACTTAAGTATTAAGTCAGCTTTTAAGTTTGAACGCATAACAACTACATAACTTCACAGAAACACTAGCAAAAATGTAAAAAGATCAATTCGTCAGAAATGCAGAATCTTATTTTTTCGAGTTACTTTTCTAAAGATAAGGAAAAGATGTCGAACAATATGTCTTTTTCGGATTTCATGTCCACACAGAGACAAGTTGGATCGCCCTACTCCACCTGGCTTTAAGATGCTCGACAACAACAAACTTTTAGCATCAACTGAATTTTAAAAGTCTTAAAGGTCATTATTAAGTAGACACATTAACGCGCATGTGGTACTAAAAATCAACGAGTATCAACTTCCTGTTTAAAACTGAACCAAACAGAAAGTTTGTAATATGCAACGAATAAAAAATATTTAAAAAAATTATCAAACACTTTCAAAATATTTATAACAAAAAACTGTTGTATACATTTTTTTTTTAACATTTTATAACAAGGAAGTGTGACGTGAAATTTTTTTATAGATGGAATCTTTTTTATAATTGTCTATAAGAAAAAATTTACAATAAGTTTATATAAAAGAAAAATTTGCCATAAATATGAAATTTATCAAAATTTTTTTTGAATTTTTCTACACAAAAACAAATTAAATATATTTATTTTATGAAAACATTTAAACATTTATGTATATAAAACCTTAACAAAAATTTTCCTAAATATAAAAATTTGTCAATATTTTTTTGTTTTTTGTTTTTTAAAAGAATACTTATAAATAATTCTTTATGAAAGAAAATTTGTTGGCAAATAATAAAAATCTATCGGTAATTCCATGTGAAATCAACCAAAGAGTGTAATTTACCTTTTCAGAAGTTAATGAATTTTAGTTGGTATAAAGTAGTTTACAAAACAAAGACAAATTCTAAATATAAGGGCACTAACACATCTTGATTCCGAAATATGGGTTCTTGAAAATCAGAAAAAATCTCAAAAAATATGCAAAGTTGAACTTACTTGATCGTCATAGTCGCGTTTAAAAGTTTATTAAATTACCTTTCAATTGATATACAACATGATAGATATTTTTTTGGAGGGCCAAATGTACATTCTTAACCTATAAATCGACAGGCTATATCTGTGAGAGCAACCTTTCTAAAAATTTCAAAGAAAATATACGTTAAGATGGTTTTCTTTTCTATAGTTAAAACAATTTTAAAGGGGATATTTTTGGATCCAGAAATTAAAATTATACCGTTAAAGTAGATATGTATCTTACAAGAAAATTATACAATTCTAAGTCATCTTAATGATATCCTTTTTTTTTTGTTTTCTTTTCTACATATCTCACAATTTTTGAAAATATAAAGAAAATGCTATAGAAATATACAATTTTACACAAAAACGTTTACCTAATAGTAACGATGTTACCAAGTGTTTTAAAAATGTAAAATCCTAAAATTTGTTTGCATATGAAACTAAATTATTTCCTTAAGCCTCTAAGGAAAAGCTTTAACTACTACATTATTAAATTGATTGTTTTATGTTGTGGCAACTTGTCGAAAATGTGATTTTACAGTCCATGAAATTAGTCATTGTTCCGGAATCAGAAAGAAGACAAAATAGACATTAGAAACAACACAAAAGACAGACCATTAAAAAAAATATAATAAACAATAACGATCTTTGCCTTTTTAAAGTTTTTTTCTTCTCATTTAATGGAATACAACTCTCTTTTAAACATCATTAGAAAATAAACATTATTCTGTTCAATTCTACTGCAGCCTAAAACAGACAAAAATTGTGAACAGAGTGAGTCAGACAGTTCGTCACACATCTATAAGTACTAACTTAAAGTTTCTTAGCAAAAGCCACACACACACTTATACATACAAGTACGAGTACAATGCAAAAACGTTGTTGTTATAAAAACAATTTGTTGCTGTAGCAGCTTTATTAGTTACAAATTTTGCATAAAATTGTGTCTAGTTTTGTATGTGCGTTTTGGCCTAAAAGTTGACTTCATTGAGTCTAGATGTAAATGTGTTTCTTAGATTCAAAAGTATCAAAGTACCGCACCATCAAAGCCTATTAGTTTTAAATTACAACATTGCAATGATGTTGTCGTTCCTCACCCATGAAAATACTAAGAAACTTTAGCCTTTCAGTCATCTATCTTTCTATCTGTAAATGCATATCTCATAAGAAAGAAAAAAAAGTACAACTGGTGGCTGGGATCACTGGATTGTTAGTTGCTGTTTGTTTATAAGAATTGAAATTTATTATATTTTCAACTTCACTGGCATCGAAAAACACAAAAATGAAAAACGCAAAGTGATGGAAAAAACCAAATAAATAGCGCACAACTAACCGAATTGGTTAAGCTTTGTCTCGAGAAATTTTCGAACATCTTTTAACTTCAAAAACTACATAATAAAATCAGCAATAGCAACAACAATAACTTAGACGCAATTCATTTGCAAATTCCAACGAAACTTTGTGTTCCCAATGTTCTCGTCTTCCAAAGAATTTCAACGATCGTTTCATTTCACATTAAATGCTCGCTCAAGTTTCCCATTGATTTTGTGCTTTAATTCAAACCAAAACCCAAAGTGAACTGAGCCCCAACTAAAGGGAAACTCTTACTTGTTAAGTAACTACACAGCAAATAAACCAACAATTTTTCTTTGTTTTTTTTTTAAATAATAAAAACAACAACTGCAAATAAATGAAAACGAAAAACGTTTCAATTTTTCCTTGTTGTTGTTGTTGTTGCGGCTGCAACTTTCAGATCAACTTCATACATTTATTGAGTTTTGTGTTCTGTTCTGTTCTGTTGGATGCCTGACTGGCTGGTAGTTGTGTTGTTGTGTTGTTTGGGGTGCTTAAGCATCGTTTGCAAGTTTGAACCACTTTGAAGACATGCCGCTTAAATGGTTCGAGACCACCCAAGACGTTGACGATTTTGTTCAAAAGATTTTGCTGTTCGCGATCACCATCATCATCAGCAAAAGCTAAGAAAGCAATAAAAAAAACAGCAACAACTGCACCAACAAAACCAACATCATGCCAAGGATTCATGATGTTATTATTGCACTTAAAGGGTTTTTTACAATCACATTGACTTTGTTCTAACTGTGGCATTGAAATAGGGAGGAAAAGGTACATTTTAAGTAACCAAGTTGAAAAAATTTGTAAAACGTATTTTAAAAATGAAAAAATTTCTACAAATAGAAAATTTAACAAAGAGTTTATAGGGAATTAAATAAAAAATTGTTCAATAAAAAATTTAAGAAAAGAGATATTTTGATTTCTATAAATTAAAAATATATGTTGTAAATGAAGCCCTTTATTGTATTTATGAACCTAGTATGTGAAACTATGTCGTTAATGGAATAACACCAGTTATTGCACTAATGAAGCCGATTCATTTCTAATAAAATAAATAAATAAACAAATTTTTATAAAATAATAACCTAAACAATATTTTTAATAAATAAAACTAAAATCAATAAAATTTGCTTTACAAAATTAATTGTAATTAGTTAAAGGAAAAACTTAAAAAATCATCGAAAATATCTTGTAAAAAGATAACGTTTAAAATAAAAAAAGGGTTTTCAAAGTTTTCTACGGAAAATATTATTTAAAATTGTTTACAGAGAGATAATGTTTTATTAAAGTTAAGCAGACGGACTAAAAATATTTAAAAGAAAAATAAACAAAATTAACTAAATTTTTTTTTATAAAAAATTAAACTTATGGAAAATTTTCTTTAAACTGATAATATATTAAATTGCTGCTGTGAAGAAAACTCTTTTTGGAAAAAAAATCGTCAAACATTTTTTTGTGTATAAAAGATTTTTTTTAATTTTTTTAAGCGAAAAAAATAAATGAAAATTTTAATTAAAAAAATAATAATAAAAAATTTATTTAAAATTCTATTTAAAGAAAATTGGGGAATTGTTTTATAATTTTTTAAAAAGTAAATACATAATTATAGAAAAAAAAGAGCATAAGTGGTTAAGGCAATAGTATGCCATCCTGCCTTGTCTGTCTGTCTGTTGCAGCAACTTATAAAATGTTTACAATTAATAAAAAAATTACATTAAAAAAATTGAATATATTTATAGAAAAGTTTTATAAAGATCAAATGTATGTATGTTAAGTTTTCTATAGAAAAAGAAATATGAGTGAGCAAATCAAAAACCATTAATTTTGTTTATTTTTTCGTTTTGCCCAAAAAAGTACCAAAAATCTTAACCAACTGCTAAGGGACAAAATTCTAACATCATCTCCATTTGTTGGATGTTAAGTGAACTGGGTGCTTGTTTTCTGTTTTCTTTTTTTTTCTACTCTCCAATATTCCAAAAGAGATGATGTTCTGATATGAGTCTGCTGGCAACAATATGATACAAAACCACTAAAAAACGCGCATTAAGAACGTTGCAATCAGTATTTTTTAAAGGTTTGCGTGAAGCAGACAATTGTTTGTTGCGTTATAAATTGCAACAAGTAAATGGAGGTACAACAACAACAGTAGAATGTTAAATAAAAGAAAAAAAGTGATTTAACTTTGCAATGGTATAATTGTAACATGAGGTTAAAGGACTCAATTGATAAGTGGGTTGAAGTTGTAAATTTTTTCGTTTTTTTGCGTTTTTCTTTATACTGTTTTTTTTGTTTTGCTTAATTGCCATTTTAAAGTCATGTTTATGTTTTAATGTCTTGTTTTAATTAAATGTATAATTAAAAGAAATTGTAGCTAATTGTGAAGGTATGTATGTAGTTAAATTATGAATATTTTTTCTTAATTGTTATTATGGTTTCTATGAATTATATACGTCATAAATTTTTTTTATTATTATTTTTACTGATGTGCGAATCATATTTATAAAAGATTTCCTATTTTAAAGCTTCTTATTGTTTCTGTTTTTATTTTTGATCTCTTTTGACGTTTAACTTAATTAATTCTTTAGAAATCACAGTCGTTTTTATGATTGAAACGCTAAGAAATTAATCAACAAAAGATTTAAACATTTTCGACACCGACCCCAAATACCGATGATTTACAAGCAGTACTTAAGCAGCAAACAACAGATCAATCAAAGTTATAAAATTCAATTAATAAAAGACCACCTACATACGTGAAAATTAAGCAAACAAAAACGTTGGTAAAGATGTTATAATACGACTTTCGGAAATGCTAAAAGTACAATTTTTTTTAAACAAAGAAACAATTTTACAAAAATTTTTTAACAAACAAAAAGACATTTTTTTTATAAATAAGAAATTTCGCAAAAGGTTTCTATCAATATTTTTTAATCAATAATTTTATTAATTTTTTTATATAATAAATTAATTAATTTTCTGTGGGCCTTTGTCAAAACATTTTCACTTGAGATAAGAAAATTTTTGAGTTTCCCAATCATTAAAATCTAATAATTTATTTTATTATTTATTAATTAATTATTTATTAAGACTTATGGATTTTATTACATTTTGTTTTAAAAATAAAATCAGGTAGTTATGGCTTGGGGCCATTTTCTGACATTTTGTATGTATCTTTGGGTTTTTTGACAGATGTTCTTCTTAAGAGCTTGCAGAGACTAGTGCCTTTTTACATAGATACGTGATTTGAAAAAAGTCAGAACGCCTTAAAATAATAGACTGAATATTTTACGTTCCTTAGAAATCTAGTGTTCCATGGCTTTTTCTTTTATCCAATAAGGTAATAGATTTTGGGCCACCCTGTTTTTTAAAACAATTCTTTATAACATATTGTTTGTTTTTCCTTCTTCTAGATAGGTATTTAAGTAAAGTTTTAATTTTTTATTCAACTTTTTAATATTACACAACAACAATAATTGCAACCTAAAATTAAAATTTTTGACGTAGCGAAGGGTGCGGGAATTAAACTCGTCTTCTGGGACACCTTTTAAATTCGAGCTTAAAGTTCAAAATTGCGAAACAGAGTCTTCAACAAATATTGCTTGATGTAGGGTCATACAAATTATAGCTACAATCTTAACACAATACAAATCATAAAGTCCTAAATTATTTATTTTTATACCCCATTTCATTGTTTCGTTCGTATTCTTGTTTGTTTAACACGAAATTGTTGTGGAATTATGACACAAAGCTGTCAAATAAGGCTACTGGAGTTTTGCTTGTATTGTAACTTAAAGCCACTGAAATTATATTTGTATAAAATAATAAAAAAAATGAATAAAATATTGATATAAAATGATACAATATTTAATCCGCATATTTCGATGAAAAAAAAACAAAAAAAATTTAATTTTTTTACAATTGGAAACAGAAATGTATGTCTGTTTGCATAACTAATTAGATTTGGTTCTAGGAAATGTGATAACGGATTATTTGTTCATTTGAACTGTTAACCCAAATTGCCTGAAAACAAACTAATTGACACATTAATAAAATTAATCCATTAAAGGAAAAAAAAACAAGCGAGAGCGCTATATTTGGCTGTGCCAAATCTTATATAACCTTCACTACATGTATTTATGTATGTATGTAAATGTGTATTTACATGTCCGAAAGGTATTTAAAGTCTTGGAAAACTTGATTTCTTTTAGATATAAATTTTAGTCCATATCTTTGCTGATTCTAGGCCAATTAATAAACTTTTTCAAATTTTCCAAAAAGGCATGTCTTACACACAAATATAATAACTTTTGTATAAAAAAATTCAGGGTTCAGAATATATATATATTTTGTGGGGTCACAAATGAATATTTTAGAAATTACAAACAGAATGACAATTTATATATACCCTTGTCACCTGTGGTAAAGGGCCAGGTTTAACAGAAGAAAACAAAATGTTAACATGAAAAATTATATAAAGTTTAATACAATTAATATTTAGCCAACTATTACATATTTAATAAATTTATAAATTTATTTATATAAAAAAATAGATCGAATTTGTAAAAAATAAATTTTGTATGAAAATTTCGTTCAATAAAGCTTCAATAAACTTAAAAATTGTTTATAAATATGGGGGTTTAACTTTAAAAAAAGTTTTTTCAAGTTAAAAAAGAAATTATAAAACATAAGAAAATAGGAACTTTTTTGTTTAAAATTTTCCCACCTTTTGCTTACAGGTCATTATCGGAAGTCACCGCTTAATAACTTTATTTCATGGGCATATAACGTATAAACCATTTACAAGGAGAAGTCAGTTATAAAATTTTCTTTCATCATATAATGAAAAATAAATACATATGTATGTATATGTTAAACCTTAAGGGACCTTAATCTTTAGACATATGTATGTATACATATTTATGTATATACGGAAGAAGTAGTTGGGTCTAAAGCAGTAGTCTGTCACAATTAGTATGTCAAAAAGAAGTCACGTATAAAACCTTTTTCACTTTGTTTCACTTTGTTTCGCTTTTTTTAAGATTTTATTTTTCTTAAATCCGTTTTTAAAATTTTTAAAAGAAACAATTGGAATTTGTAAAAACAGTTAAAATAAAATGACATTTTACATGTTACTCTTGTCACTTGTCAAGGTAATAAAGAAAATAAACATGTAAGAGATACAGGGAGCAATAGAGAATACTTATCTCTAAGGACACTTAAATACGATGATAAAGACAACGAATAATAACGAAATGCTCATTGTGATTTTTTTAATTAAACAAAGATTTAAACAAAATAAATTAAGAAAGTAAAATATATAACAAAATAAAGTAAAGTTAATGTCTTTGAAAACAGAATTATGACGGTTGTAGCTTAACAGTATGTGATGAAGGTATGTTGCATTTAGTTAATTGCTACTAATAACAATGTTTAATGACATTTTAAAGTAGATGATAACAATTATAAATAAGTGACATTTAAAAAAAGACAATAAAAACAAAAGATAATAACATAAACGTGAAACGACCGTTTAAACGTTAAAGTTTATTTATTTTTCTTTAAATCCAAAAGAGTATAAGAATCGGTGGGACACATCAACAGACCTTGAAGGTACGCGTGCCATTTGACTGATGGTCGTGTGTCGTTTTGGATTAAGTTGAAGAAGCAAAACAATTGTCAACCAAGCATAAATATACATTTACGTACATATGTTTAAATGTTTTTGTTTGTCTGTGTCTGTGTCTGTGTTTTAGCGTGGCATGTGGCAGTTCCGCATTTTAGCTAATCTTAAATGCATCTCATATTGTACGCACTTTGGCAACAAGTTGTAAGTAGTTAAAGATTTGTTTCTTTCTGCAATCGAGTTAGTAGTTGTTGTTAAATGTTTATAGTTTGTCAAGGTAGTTTTAGAGATTTCTTGCAAACGGCAAAGCTCTTGAGATTTGACATTTGTTCAACAGAACTTCTAACTACATGAAATTGCAAAGATGATTTCAAATATTGATATCCTTCTGCAAAAAAAAAACTTAAATTAACTTGTTTTTTTTTTCTTTAAAAATATGTACATAATATGTACATATTATGTTTTAAATTTTTTATTTATAGAAATTATTTTAAAGGTCTTTGTTAAAAGAAAATTTAAAAAGAGTTTTCATATATTAATTTTTTCTATCTTAAAATTATTTTATTTTGAGAAGGTTTTTTTTAGATCTGGCTTGATTTTAAATAAATTTTAAGAAAACGTGTAAGCAAATTTTTAATATGTTTTATTAAAGAAAATGTTGTTTTCTTTTGGTAAAAATTTTTGTAATTTGATTTGACAAAATTTTCAAATTTATAGAAAATGTTTGTTTGATTCACACTAGAAAAAAATTTGTATAAATCTTTTCTATATATAATATATTTAGGATTATTTATTTTCTTATAAAGAATTTTTTTATCTAATGATTTTTTAGAAAAAGTTTAAACTGAAATGCCAGCGCTTTTAAAAATATTTTCAAATGGCAGAAATATTTTGAAAAAAGTCTTTTAGAATTTATATATACATATATATTAAATATTTTACTGCTTAATTTTTTAAATGTATTTTAATAAAATCTAGTTTAAAAAGCTGGCAATATATTTTTGCGTCACCCTAGTAATTTGCAACCATCCCTGATCTACAGATGAGTTCTTCTAAAACAATATTATGAACATCTTAAATATTTTGCACAAAGGTTGTGTACAAAAGAACGTTTTAAAGAACTAGTTGTTTTGACCGTTGCTGCACGTTGTTACACAATTTATTGTCAAAATCTTTCTTAAAAATCAATTTAAGTGATTTTGTTTCAATAATATTAATTCTAATTGTTTCGTTTTACTGTAACATATTCTTAGCAAATGAAAATTTAATTGAGTTGAGTTAAGTTCTTCTTTTTTAAGTAAAAATTTATTTAAATACATATGCAACTTTGTGCTGCAATTTCCCTGCTGTGTTGCAGCATTTTACAATTAAGAATATTTTTAAAATATTGCTGGTGTATTCGCATTGCTGAGCATTAAGAATTGATGAAACTTGTTACCAATTTCCCGTTTTAGTGTTATGTTGCTATGTTTGCTTACATTTATTTGATTATTATTAACATCAATGTCATCATTACAAAGCGTTTCTGCTTTACAAACATACACACATACACACATAATAAATTCTTACTTGTACATGTCAAATGCTTCCAGTTTTATAAGATAGATGTTTGATTGTTGACCATGTTAGTGTATATAAAACTTGTAAACATTCATGTCCATTAACAACTTAAATTTTCGTTACCAATTTCGTCATAATGTAGAGTGTTTTTTTTTTCTATTTCTTTATTCATTAAGAACTCATCACATTTATAAAACACAACGTAATACAAAGCATCTAACAAAAGAATTTTAGGCAGAGTTTCCCACTTGGTTTAAATTTAACTCTTTCTTTTATTTTCCCCAGTTTGCTCAACGAAAATGGTTGATATATAAAAAAAAATTTTTTAGAAATTTTTATAAAAAAAAAATATATATATATTTATTTAATAAAAAATATTTTTGTTTATTTCTTTTAATAAAATATTTTTTGTTATAATTTTTTGTCAAAATTTGTTTTAAATATTTTGTAAATAGAAATTTGTTAAAAATGTGTAACTAGTGGGAAATTAAAATCCTTTAAAATATGTGTAACAGAAAAATTAAAATTTTCCGCTATTTAAGTAGTGTTGCCAACCCTAAAACAAGCCCTTGATTTTAAAAGTCCTTAAAGGAAACAAGAGCTGGAAATGATAAACTTGATCGAATACCTATCCATTACGTAATATATTCTTACAAGTTTTACGTTTCTTAAAATAAACAGCTCAAATAGGAAAGAAAAAAATTAAAGACATTTTTTTCAAAAAAAAAAAAAAAAAAA